>CM057789.1:18783756-18811192 GCA_030145905.1 Populus davidiana | reverse complement strand
TGGGTCCCTAGGGACTCAGTTTTCGTGAATGATTTCTGATTCTGACGTCCTCTATGGACGGTGATGATTTCAGCGTCAGCCCTGGAACTGGGTTCCGGTTATGATTTCTGGGTCCCTAGTGACTCAGTTTTCGTGAATGATTTCTGATTCTGAGGTAGCCTATGGGCGTTGACGATTTCAGCGTCAGCCCTGGAACTGGGTCCCGGTGATGATTTCTGGGTCCCTAGGGACTCAGTTTTCGTGAATGATTTCTGATTCTGACGTGCTCTATGGGCGGTGACGATTTCAGCGTCAGCCCTGGAACTGGGTTCCGGTGATGATTTCTGGGTCCCTACGGACTCAGTTTTCGTGAATGATTTCTGATTCTGAGGTAGCCTATGGGCGGTGACGATTTCAGCGTCAGCCCTGGAACTGGGTTCCGGTGATGATTTCTGGGTCCCTACGGACTCAGTTTTCGTGAATGATTTCTGATTCTGAGGTAGCCTATGGGCGGTGACGATTTCAGCGTCAACCCTGGAACTGGGTTCCGGTGATGATTTCTGGGTCCCTACGGACTCAGTTTTCGTGAATGACTTCTGATTGTGATGTACTCTATGGGCGGTGACGATTTCAGCGTCAGCCCTGGAACTGGGTCCTGGTGATGATTTCTGGGGCCCTAGGGACTCAGTTTTCGTGAATGATTTCTGATTCTGAGGTAGCCTATGGGCGTTGACGATTTCAGCGTCAGCCCTGGAACTGGGTTGCGGTGATGATTTCTGGGTCCCTTGGGACTCAGTTTTCGTGAATTATTTCTGATTCTGACGTACTCTATGGCACCTGATGATTTCAGCGTCAGCCCCGCAACTGGGTTCCGGTCATGATTTCTGGGTCCCTAGGGACTCAGTTTTCGTGAATGATTTCTGATTCTGACGTACTCTATGGGCGGTGACGATTTCACCGTCAGCCCTAGAACTTGGTTCCGGTGATGATTTCTGGGTCCCTAGGGACTCAGTTTTCGTGAATGATTTCTGATTCTGACGTACTCTATGGGCGGTGACGATTTCAGCGTCAGCCCTGGAACTGGGTTCCAGTGATGATTTCTGGGTCCCTAGGGACTCAGTTTTCGTGAATGATTTCTGATTCTGACGTACTCTATGGGCGGTGACGATTTCAGCGTCAGCCCTAGAACTTGGTTCCGGTTTTGATTTCTGGGTCCCTAGGGACTTAGGTTTCGTGAATGATTTCTGATTCTGAGGTAGCCTATGGGCGCTGACGATTTCAGCGTCAGCCCTGGAACTGGGTTCCGGTGATGATTTCTGGGTCCCTACGGACTCAGTTTTCGTGAATGATTTCTGATTCTGAGGTAGCCTGTGGGCGGTGACGATTTCAGCGTCAGCCCTGGAACTGGGTCCCGGTGATGATTTCTGGGTCCCTAGGGACTCAGTTTTCGTCAATGATTTCTGATTCTGAGGTAGCCTATGGGCGGTGACGATTTCAGCGTCAGCCCTGGAACTGGGTTCCGGTGATGATTTCTGGGTCCCTAGGGACTCAGTTTTCGTGAATGATTTCTGATTCTGACGTAGCCTATGGGCGGTGACGATTTCAACGTCAGCCCTGGAACTGGGTCCCGGTTTTGATTTCTGGGTCCCTAGGGACTCAGTTTTCGTGAATGATTTCTGATTCTGAGGTAGCCTATGGGCGTTGACGATTTCAGCGTCAGCCCTGGAACTGGGTTCCGGTGATGATTTCTGGGTCCCTAGGGACTCAGTTTTCGTGAATTATTTCTGATTCTGACGTACTCTATGGGATCTGACGATTTCAGCGTCAGCCCTGGAACTGGGTTCCGGTTTTGATTTCTGGGTCCCTAGGGACTTAGGTTTCGTGAATGATTTCTGATTCTGAGGTAGGCTATGGGCGCTGACGATTTCAGCGTCAGCCATGGAACTGGGTTCCGGTTATGATTTCTGGGTCCCTAGGGACGCAATTTTCGTGAATGATTTCTGATTCTGAGGTAGCCTATGGGCGGTGACGATTTCAGCGTCAGCCCTGGAACTGGGTCCCGGTGATGATTTCTGGGTCCCTAGGGACTCAGTTTTCGTCAATGATTTCTGATTCTGAGGTAGCCTATGGGCGGTGACGATTTCAGCGTCAGCCCTGGAACTGGGTTCCGGTGATGATTTCTGGGTCCCTCGGGACTCAGTTTTCGTGAATGATTTCTGATTCTGACGTAGCCTATGGGCGGTGACGATTTCAGCGTCAGCCCTGGAACTGGGTCCCGGTTTTGATTTCTGGGTCCCTAGGGACTCAGTTTTCGTGAATGATTTCTGATTCTGAGGTAGCCTATGGGCGTTGACGATTTCAGCGTCAGCCCTGGAACTGGGTTCCGGTGATGATTTCTGGGTCCCTAGGGACTCAGTTTTCGTCAATTATTTCTGATTCTGACGTACTCTATGGGAGCTGACGATTTCAGCGTCAGCCCTGGAACTGGGTTCCGGTTTTGATTGCTGGGTCCCTAGGGACTGAGGTTTCGTGAATGATTTCTGATTCTGAGGTAGCCTATGGGCGTTGACGATTTCAGCGTCAGCCCTGGAACTGGGTTCCGGTGATGATTTCTGGGTCCCTACGGACTCAGTTTTCGTGAATGATTTCTGATTCTAAGGTAGCCTATGGGCGGTGACGATTTCAGCGTCAGCCCTGGACTGGGTTCCGGTGATGATTTCTGGGTCCCTAGGGACTCAGTTTTCGTGAATGATTTCTGACTCTGACGTAGCCTATGGGCGCTGACGATTTCAGCGTCAGCCCTGGAACTGGGTTCCAGTGATGATTTCTGGGTCCCTAGGGACTCAGTTTTCGTGAATTATTTCTGATTCTGACGTACGCTATGGGAGGTGACGATTTCAGCGTCAGCCCTGGAACTGGGTTCCGGTGATGATTTCTGGGGTTCCTAGGGACTCAGTTTTCGTGAATGATTTCTGATTCTGACGTACTCTATGGGAGGTGACGATTTCAGCGTCAGCCCTGGAACTGGGTTCCGGTGATGATTTCTGGGTCCC
This sequence comes from Populus davidiana, assembly GCA_030145905.1. Taxonomy (NCBI): domain Eukaryota; kingdom Viridiplantae; phylum Streptophyta; class Magnoliopsida; order Malpighiales; family Salicaceae; genus Populus; species Populus davidiana. Next base: position 18,808,160 of record CM057789.1, on the reverse strand, counting down.
TAGGGACTCAGTTTTCGTGAATTATTTCTGATTCTGACGTACTCTATGGGAGCTGACGATTTCAGCGTCAGCCCTGGAACTGGGTTCCGGTGATGATTTCTGGGTCCCTAGGGACTCAGTTTTCGTGAATTATTTCTGATTCTGACGTACTCTATGGGAGGTGACGATTTCAGCGTCAGCCCTGGAACTGGGTTCCGGTGATGATTTCTGGGGTTCCTAGGGACTCAGTTTTCGTGAATGATTTCTGAGTCTGACGTACTCTATGGGAGGTGACGATTTCAGCGTCAGCCCTGGAACTGGGTTCCGGTGATGATTTCTGGGGTCCCTAGGGACTCAGTTTTCGTGAATGATTTCTGACTCTGACGTAGCCTATGGGCGCTGACGATTTCAGCGTCAGCCCTGGAACTGGGTTCCGGTGATGATTTCTGGGTCCCTAGGGACTCAGTTTTCGTGAATTATTTCTGATTCTGACGTACTCTATGGGAGGTGACGATTTCAGCGTCAGCCCTGGAACTGGGTTCCGGTGATGATTTCTGGGGTTCCTAGGGACTCAGTTTTCGTGAATGATTTCTGATTCTGACGTACTCTATGGGAGGTGACGATTTCAGCGTCAGCCCTGGAACTGGGTTCCGGTGATGATTTCTGGGTCCCTAGGGACTCAGTTATCGTGAATGATTTCTGATTCTGACGTAGCCTATAGGCGGTGACGATTTCAGGGTCAGCCCTGGAAATGGGTTCCGGTGATGATTTCTAGGGTCCCTAGGGACTCAGTTTTCGTGAATGATTTCTGATTCTGACGTACTCTATGGGAGGTGACGATTTCAGCGTCAGCCCTGGAACTGGGTTCCGGTGATGATTTCTGGGTCCCTAGGGACTCACTTTTCGTGAATGATTTCTGATTCTGACGTAGCCTATAGGCGGTGACGATTTCAGGGTCAGCCCTGGAACTGGGTTCCGGTGATGATTTCTAGGGTCCCTAGGGACTCAGTTTTCGTGAATGATTTCTGATTCTGACGTACTCTATGGGAGGTGACAATTTCAGCGTCAGCCCTGGAACTGGGTTCCGGTGATGATTTCTGGGTCCCTAGGGACTCAGTTTTCGTGAATTATTTCTGATTCTGACGTACTCTATGGGAGCTGACGATTTCAGCGTCAGCCCTGGAACTGGGTTCCGGTGATGATTTCTGGGTCCCTAGGGACTCAGTTTTCGTGAATGATTTCTGATTCTAACGTACTCTATGGGAGCTGACGATTTCAGCGTCAGCCCTGGAACTGGGTTCCGGTGATGATTTCTGGGGTTCCTAGGGACTCAGTTTTCGTGAATGATTTCTGATTCTGACGTACTCTGTGGGAGGTGACGATTTCAGCGTCAGCCCTGGAACTGGGTTCCGGTGATGATTTCTGGGTCCCTAGGGACTCAGTTTTCGTGAATGATTTCTGATTCTGACGTACTCTATGGGAGCTGACAATTTCAGCGTCAGCCCCGGAACTGGGTTCCGGTGATAATTTCTGGGGTCCCTAGGGACTCAGTTTTCGTGAATGATTTCTGACTCTGACGTAGCCTATGGGCGCTGACGATTTCAGCGTCAGCCCTGGAACTGGGTTCCGGTGATGATTTCTGGGGTTCCTAGGGACTCAGTTTTCGTGAATGATTTCTGATTCTGACGTACTCTATGGGAGGTGACGATTTCAGCGTCAGCCCTGGAACTGGGTTCCGGTGATGATTTCTGGGTCCCTAGGGACTCAGTTTTCGTGAATGATTTCTGACTCTGACGTAGCCTATGGGCGCTGACGATTTCAGCGTCAGCCCTGGAACTGGGTTCCAGTGATAATTTCTGGGTCCCTAGGGACTCAGTTTTCGTGAATTATTTCTGATTCTGACGTACTCTATGGGAGCTGACGATTTCAGCGTCAGCCCTGGAACTGGGTTCCGGTGATGATTTCTGGGTCCCTAGGGACTCAGTTTTCGTGAATGATTTCTGATTCTAACGTACTCTATGGGAGCTGACGATTTCAGCGTCAGCCCTGGAACTGGGTTCCGGTGATGATTTCTGGGGTTCCTAGGGACTCAGTTTTCGTGAATGATTTCTGATTCTGACGTACTCTGTGGGAGGTGACGATTTCAGCGTCAGCCCTGGAACTGGGTTCCGGTGATGATTTCTGGGTCCCTAGGGACTCAGTTTTCGTGAATGATTTCTGATTCTGACGTACTCTATGGGAGCTGACAATTTCAGCGTCAGCCCCGGAACTGGGTTCCGGTGATAATTTCTGGGGTCCCTAGGGACTCAGTTTTCGTGAATGATTTCTGACTCTGACGTAGCCTATGGGCGCTGACGATTTCAGCGTCAGCCCTGGAACTGGGTTCCGGTGATGATTTCTGGGGTTCCTAGGGACTCAGTTTTCGTGAATGATTTCTGATTCTGACGTACTCTATGGGAGGTGACGATTTCAGCGTCAGCCCTGGAACTGGGTTCCGGTGATGATTTCTGGGTCCCTAGGGACTCAGTTTTCGTGAATGATTTCTGATTCTGACGTACTCTATGGGAGCTGACGATTTCAGCGTCAGCCCCGGAACTGGGTTCCGGTGATAATTTCTGGGGTCCCTAGGGACTCAGTTTTCGTGAATGATTTCTGACTCTGACGTAGCCTATGGGCGCTGACGATTTCAGCGTCAGCCCTGGAACTGGGTTCCAGTGATGATTTCTGGGTCCCTAGGGACTCAGTTTTCGTGAATTATTTCTGATTCTGACGTACTCTATGGGAGGTGACGATTTCAGCGTCAGCCCTGGAACTGGGTTCCGGTGATGATTTCTGGGGTTCCTAGGGACTCAGTTTTCGTGAATGATTTCTGATTCTGACGTACTCTATGGGAGGTGACGATTTCAGCGTCAGCCCTGGAACTGGGTTCCGGTGATGATTTCTGGGTCCCTAGGGACTCAATTTTCGTGAATGATTTCTGATTCTGACGTACTCTATGGGAGGTGACGATTTCAGCGTCAGCCCTGGAACTGGGTTCCGGTGATGATTTCTGGGGTTCCTAGGGACTCAGTTTTCGTGAATGATTTCTGAGTCTGACGTACTCTATGGGAGCTGACGATTTCAGCGTCAGCCCTGGAACTGGGTTCCGGTGATGATTTCTGGGGTCCCTAGGGACTCAGTTTTCGTGAATGATTTCTGACTCTGACGTAGCCTATGGGCGCTGACGATTTCAGCGTCAGCCCTGGAACTGGGTTCCGGTGATGATTTCTGGGTCCCTAGGGACTCAGTTTTCGTGAATTATTTCTGATTCTGACGTACTCTATGGGAGCTGACGATTTCAGCGTCAGCCCTGGAACTGGGTTCCGGTGATGATTTCTGGGGTTCCTAGGGACTCAGTTTTCGTGAATGATTTCTGAGTCTGACGTACTCTATGGGAGGTGACGATTTCAGCGTCAGCCCTGGAACTGGGTTCCGGTGATGATTTCTGGGTCCCTAGGGACTCAGTTTTTGTGAATTATTTCTGATTCTGACGTAGCCTATAGGCGGTGACGATTTCAGGGTCAGCCCTGGAAATGGGTTCCGGTGATGATTTCTAGGGTCCCTAGGGACTCAGTTTTCGTGAATGATTTCTGATTCTGACGTACTCTATGGGAGGTGACGATTTCAGCGTCAGCCCTGGAACTGGGTTCCGGTGATGATTTCTGGGTCCCTAGGGACTCACTTTTCGTGAATGATTTCTGATTCTGACGTAGCCTATAGGCGGTGACGATTTCAGGGTCAGCCCTGGAAATGGGTTCCGGTGATGATTTCTAGGGTCCCTAGGGACTCAGTTTTCGTGAATGATTTCTGATTCTGACGTACTCTATGGGAGGTGACAATTTCAGCGTCAGCCCTGGAACTGGGTTCCGGTGATGATTTCTGGGTCCCTAGGGACTCAGTTTTCGTGAATGATTTCTGATTCTGACGTACTCTATGGGAGGTGACGATTTCAGCGTCAGCCCTGGAACTGGGTTCCGGTGATGATTTCTGGGTCCCTAGGGACTCAGTTTTCGTGAATGATTTCTGATTCTGACGTACTCTATGGGAGCTGACGATTTCAGCGTCAGCCCTGGAACTGGGTTCCGGTGATGATTTCTGGGGTTCCTAGGGACTCAGTTTTCGTGAATGATTTCTGATTTTGACGTACTCTATGGGAGGTGACGATTTCAGCGTCAGCCCTGGAACTGGGTTCCGGTGATGATTTCTGGGTCCCTAGGGACTCAGTTTTCGTGAATGATTTCTGATTCTGACGTACTCTATGGGAGCTGACGATTTCAGCGTCAGCCCTGGAACTGGGTTCCGGTGATAATTTCTGGGGTCCCTAGGGACTCAGTTTTCGTGAATGATTTCTGACTCTGACGTAGCCTATGGGCGCTGACGATTTCAGCGTCAGCCCTGGAACTGGGTTCCAGTGATAATTTCTGGGTCCCTAGGGACTCAGTTTTCGTGAATTATTTCTGATTCTGACGTACTCTATGGGAGGTGACGATTTCAGCGTCAGCCCTGGAACTGGGTTCCGGTGATGATTTCTGGGGTTCCTAGGGACTCAGTTTTCGTGAATGATTTCTGATTCTGACGTACTCTATGGGAGCTGACGATTTCAGCGTCAGCCCTGGAACTGGGTTCCGGTGATGATTTCTGGGTCCCTAGGGACTCAGTTTTCGTGAATTATTTCTGATTCTGACGTACTCTATGGGAGGTGACGATTTCAGCGTCAGCCCTGGAACTGGGTTCCGGTGATGATTTCTGGGGTTCCTAGGGACTCAGTTTTCGTGAATGATTTCTGAGTCTGACGTACTCTATGGGAGGTGACGATTTCAGCGTCAGCCCTGGAACTGGGTTCCGGTGATGATTTCTGGGGTCCCTAGGGACTCAGTTTTCGTGAATGATTTCTGACTCTGACGTAGCCTATGGGCGCTGACGATTTCAGCGTCAGCCCTGGAACTGGGTTCCGGTGATGATTTCTGGGTCCCTAGGGACTCAGTTTTCGTGAATTATTTCTGATTCTGACGTACTCTATGGGAGCTGACGATTTCAGCGTCAGCCCTGGAACTGGGTTCCGGTGATGATTTCTGGGTCCCTAGGGACTCAGTTTTCGTGAATTATTTCTGATTCTGACGTACTCTATGGGAGCTGACGATTTCAGCGTCAGCCCTGGAACTGGGTTCCGGTGATGATTTCTGGGGTTCCTAGGGACTCAGTTTTCGTGAATGATTTCTGAGTCTGACGTACTCTATGGGAGGTGACGATTTCAGCGTCAGCCCTGGAACTGGGTTCCGGTGATGATTTCTGGGTCCCTAGGGACTCAGTTTTTGTGAATTATTTCTGATTCTGACGTAGCCTATAGGCGGTGACGATTTCAGGGTCAGCCCTGGAAATGGGTTCCGGTGATGATTTCTAGGGTCCCTAGGGACTCAGTTTTCGTGAATGATTTCTGATTCTGACGTACTCTATGGGAGGTGACGATTTCAGCGTCAGCCCTGGAACTGGGTTCCGGTGATGATTTCTGGGTCCCTAGGGACTCACTTTTCGTGAATGATTTCTGATTCTGACGTACTCTATGCCTATAGGCGGTGACGATTTCAGGGTCAGCCCTGGAAATGGGTTTCGGTGATGATTTCTAGGGTCCCTAGGGACTCAGTTTTCGTGAATGATTTCTGATTCTGACGTACTCTATGGGAGGTGACAATTTCAGCGTCAGCCCTGGAACTGGGTTCCGGTGATGATTTCTGGGTCCCTAGGGACTCAGTTTTCGTGAATGATTTCTGATTCTGACGTACTCTATGGGAGGTGACGATTTCAGCGTCAGCCCTGGAACTGGGTTCCGGTGATGATTTCTGGGTCCCTAGGGACTCAGTTTTCGTGAATGATTTCTGATTCTGACGTACTCTATGGGAGCTGACGATTTCAGCGTCAGCCCTGGAACTGGGTTCCGGTGATGATTTCTGGGGTTCCTAGGGACTCAGTTTTCGTGAATGATTTCTGATTTTGACGTACTCTATGGGAGGTGACGATTTCAGCGTCAGCCCTGGAACTGGGTTCCGGTGATGATTTCTGGGTCCCTAGGGACTCAGTTTTCGTGAATGATTTCTGATTCTGACGTACTCTATGGGAGCTGACGATTTCAGCGTCAGCCCTGGAACTGGGTTCCGGTGATAATTTCTGGGGTCCCTAGGGACTCAGTTTTCGTGAATGATTTCTGACTCTGACGTAGCCTATGGGCGCTGACGATTTCAGCGTCAGCCCTGGAACTGGGTTCCAGTGATAATTTCTGGGTCCCTAGGGACTCAGTTTTCGTGAATTATTTCTGATTCTGACGTACTCTATGGGAGGTGACGATTTCAGCGTCAGCCCTGGAACTGGGTTCCGGTGATGATTTCTGGGGTTCCTAGGGACTCAGTTTTCGTGAATGATTTCTGATTCTGACGTACTCTATGGGAGCTGACGATTTCAGCGTCAGCCCTGGAACTGGGTTCCGGTGATGATTTCTGGGTCCCTAGGGACTCAGTTTTCGTGAATTATTTCTGATTCTGACGTACTCTATGGGAGGTGACGATTTCAGCGTCAGCCCTGGAACTGGGTTCCGGTGATAATTTCTGGGGTCCCTAGGGACTCAGTTTTCGTGAATGATTTCTGATTCTGACGTACTCTATGGGAGGTGACAATTTCAGCGTCAGCCCTGGAACTGGGTTCCGGTGATGATTTCTGGGTCCCTAGGGACTCAGTTTTCGTGAATGATTTCTGATTCTGACGTACTCTATGGGAGGTGACGATTTCAGCGTCAGCCCTGGAACTGGGTTCCGGTGATGATTTCTGGGTCCCTAGGGACTCAGTTTTCGTGAATGATTTCTGATTCTGACGTACTCTATGGGAGCTGACGATTTCAGCGTCAGCCCTGGAACTGGGTTCCGGTGATGATTTCTGGGGTTCCTAGGGACTCAGTTTTCGTGAATGATTTCTGATTTTGACGTACTCTATGGGAGGTGACGATTTCAGCGTCAGCCCTGGAACTGGGTTCCGGTGATGATTTCTGGGTCCCTAGGGACTCAGTTTTCGTGAATGATTTCTGATTCTGACGTACTCTATGGGAGCTGACGATTTCAGCGTCAGCCCTGGAACTGGGTTCCGGTGATAATTTCTGGGGTCCCTAGGGACTCAGTTTTCGTGAATGATTTCTGACTCTGACGTAGCCTATGGGCGCTGACGATTTCAGCGTCAGCCCTGGAACTGGGTTCCAGTGATAATTTCTGGGTCCCTAGGGACTCAGTTTTCGTGAATTATTTCTGATTCTGACGTACTCTATGGGAGGTGACGATTTCAGCGTCAGCCCTGGAACTGGGTTCCGGTGATGATTTCTGGGGTTCCTAGGGACTCAGTTTTCGTGAATGATTTCTGATTCTGACGTACTCTATGGGAGCTGACGATTTCAGCGTCAGCCCTGGAACTGGGTTCCGGTGATGATTTCTGGGTCCCTAGGGACTCAGTTTTCGTGAATTATTTCTGATTCTGACGTACTCTATGGGAGGTGACGATTTCAGCGTCAGCCCTGGAACTGGGTTCCGGTGATGATTTCTGGGGTTCCTAGGGACTCAGTTTTCGTGAATGATTTCTGAGTCTGACGTACTCTATGGGAGGTGACGATTTCAGCGTCAGCCCTGGAACTGGGTTCCGGTGATGATTTCTGGGGTCCCTAGGGACTCAGTTTTCGTGAATGATTTCTGACTCTGACGTACTCTATGGGAGGTGACGATTTCAGCGTCAGCCCTGGAACTGGGTTCCGGTGATGATTTCTGGGTCCCTAGGGACTCAATTTTCGTGAATGATTTCTGATTCTGACGTACTCTATGGGAGGTGACGATTTCAGCGTCAGCCCTGGAACTGGGTTCCGGTGATGATTTCTGGGGTTCCTAGGGACTCAGTTTTCGTGAATGATTTCTGAGTCTGACGTACTCTATGGGAGGTGACGATTTCAGCGTCAGCCCTGGAACTGGGTTCCGGTGATGATTTCTGGGGTCCCTAGGGACTCAGTTTTCGTGAATGATTTCTGACTCTGACGTAGCCTATGGGCGCTGACGATTTCAGCTTCAGCCCTGGAACTGGGTTCCGGTGATGATTTCTGGGTCCCTAGGGACTCAGTTTTCGTGAATTATTTCTGATTCTGACGTACTCTATGGGAGCTGACGATTTCAGCGTCAGCCCTGGAACTGAGTTCCGGTGATGATTTCTGGGGTTCCTAGGGACTCAGTTTTCGTGAATGATTTCTGATTCTGACGTACTCTATGGGAGGTGACGATTTCAGCGTCAGCCCTGGAACTGGGTTCCGGTGATGATTTCTGGGTCCCTAGGGACTCAGTTTTCGTGAATGATTTCTGATTCTGACGTACTCTATGGGAGGTGACGATTTCAGCGTCAGCCCTGGAACTGGGTTCCGGTGATGATTTCTGGGGTTCCTAGGGACTCAGTTTTCGTGAATGATTTCTGATTCTGACGTACTCTATGGGAGGTGACGATTTCAGCGTCAGCCCTGGAACTGGGTTCCGGTGATGATTTCTGGGGTTCCTAGGGACTCAGTTTTCGTGAATGATTTCTGATTCTGACGTACTCTATGGGAGCTGACGATTTCAGCGTCAGCCCTGGAACTGGGTTCCGGTGATGATTTCTGGGGTCCCTAGGGACTCAGTTTTCGTGAATGATTTCTGACTCTGACGTAGCCTATGGGCGCTGACGATTTCAGCTTCAGCCCTGGAAATGGGTTCCGGTGATGATTTCTAGGGTCCCTAGGGACTCAGTTTTCGTGAATGATTTCTGATTCTGACGTACTCTATGGGAGGTGACGATTTCAGCGTCAGCCCTGGAACTGGGTTCCGGTGATGATTTCTGGGGTTCCTAGGGACTCAGTTTTCGTGAATGATTTCTGATTCTGACGTACTCTATGGGAGGTGACGATTTCAGCGTCAGCCCTGGAACTGGGTTCCGGTGATGATTTCTGGGGTCCCTAGGGACTCAGTTTTCGTGAATGATTTCTGACTCTGACGTAGCCTATGGGCGCTGACGATTTCAGCTTCAGCCCTGGAACTGGGTTCCGGTGATGATTTCTGGGGTCCCTAGGGACGCAGTTTTCGTGAATGATTTCTGACTCTGACGTAGCCTATGGGCGCTGACGATTTCAGCTTCAGCCCTGGAAATGGGTTCCGGTGATGATTTCTAGGGTCCCTTAGGACTCAGTTTTCGTGAATGATTTCTGATTCTGACGTACTCTATGGGAGGTGACGATTTCAGCGTCAGCCCTGGAACTGGGTTCCGGTGATGATTTCTGGGTCCCTAGGGACTCAGTTTTCGTGAATGATTTCTGATTCTGACATACTCTATGGGAGCTGACGATTTCAGCGTCAGCCCTGGAACTGGGTTCCGGTGATGATTTCTGGGTCCCTAGGGACTCAGTTTTCGTGAATGATTTCTGATTCTGACGTACTCTATGGGAGCTGACGATTTCAGCGTCAGCCCTGGAACTGGGTTCCGGTGATGATTTCTGGGGTCCCTAGGGACTCAGTTTTCGTGAATGATTTCTGACTCTGACGTAGCCTATGGGCGCTGACGATTTCAGCTTCAGCCCTGGAACTGGGTTCCGGTGATGATTTCTGGGTCCCTAGGGACTCAGTTTTCGTGAATTATTTCTGATTCTGACGTACTCTATGGGAGCTGACGATTTCAGCGTCAGCCCTGGAACTGGGTTCCGGTGATGATTTCTGGGGTTCCTAGGGACTCAGTTTTCGTGAATGATTTCTGATTCTGACGTACTCTATGGGAGGTGACGATTTCAGCGTCAGCCCTGGAACTGGGTTCCGGTGATGATTTCTGGGTCCCTAGGGACTCAGTTTTCGTGAATGATTTCTGATTCTGACGTACTCTATGGGAGGTGACGATTTCAGCGTCAGCCCTGGAACTGGGTTCCGGTGATGATTTCTGGGGTTCCTAGGGACTCAGTTTTCGTGAATGATTTCTGATTCTGACGTACTCTATGGGAGGTGACGATTTCAGCGTCAGCCCTGGAACTGGGTTCCGGTGATGATTTCTGGGGTTCCTAGGGACTCAGTTTTCGTGAATGATTTCTGATTCTGACGTACTCTATGGGAGGTGACGATTTCAGCGTCAGCCCTGGAACTGGGTTCCGGTGATGATTTCTGGGGTCCCTAGGGACTCAGTTTTCGTGAATGATTCTGACTCTGACGTAGCCTATGGGCGCTGACGATTTCAGCTTCAGCCCTGGAACTGGGTTCCGGTGATGATTTCTGGGGTCCCTAGGGACGCAGTTTTCGTGAATGATTTCTGACTCTGACGTAGCCTATGGGCGCTGACGATTTCAGCTTCAGCCCTGGAAATGGGTTCCGGTGATGATTTCTAGGGTCCCTAGGGACTCAGTTTTCGTGAATGATTTCTGATTCTGACGTACTCTATGGGAGGTGACGATTTCAGCGTCAGCCCTGGAACTGGGTTCCGGTGATGATTTCTGGGTCCCTAGGGACTCAGTTTTCGTGAATGATTTCTGATTCTGACGTACTCTATGGGAGCTGACGATTTCAGCGTCAGCCCTGGAACTGGGTTCCGGTGATGATTTCTGGGGTCCCTAGGGACTCAGTTTTCGTGAATGATTTCTGACTCTGACGTAGCCTATGGGCGCTGACGATTTCAGCTTCAGCCCTGGAACTGGGTTCCGGTGATGATTTCTGGGTCCCTAGGGACTCAGTTTTCGTGAATTATTTCTGATTCTGACGTACTCTATGGGAGCTGACGATTTCAGCGTCAGCCCTGGAACTGGGTTCCGGTGATGATTTCTGGGGTTCCTAGGGACTCAGTTTTCGTGAATGATTTCTGATTCTGACGTACTCTATGGGAGGTGACGATTTCAGCGTCAGCCCTGGAACTGGGTTCCGGTGATGATTTCTGGGTCCCTAGGGACTCAGTTTTCGTGAATGATTTCTGATTCTGACGTACTCTATGGGAGGTGACGATTTCAGCGTCAGCCCTGGAACTGGGTTCCGGTGATGATTTCTGGGGTTCCTAGGGACTCAGTTTTCGTGAATGATTTCTGATTCTGACGTACTCTATGGGAGGTGACGATTTCAGCGTCAGCCCTGGAACTGGGTTCCGGTGATGATTTCTGGGGTTCCTAGGGACTCAGTTTTCGTGAATGATTTCTGATTCTGACGTACTCTATGGGAGGTGACGATTTCAGCGTCAGCCCTGGAACTGGGTTCCGGTGATGATTTCTGGGTCCCTAGGGACTCAATTTTCGTGAATGATTTCTGATTCTGACGTAGCCTATAGGCGGTGACGATTTCAGGGTCAGCCCTGGAAATGGGTTCCGATGATGATTTCTAGGGTCCCTAGGGACTCAGTTTTCGTGAATGATTTCTGATTCTGACGTACTCTATGGGAGGTGACGATTTCAGCGTCAGCCCTGGAACTGGGTTCCGGTGATGATTTCTGGGTCCCTAGGGACTCAGTTTTCGTGAATGATTTCTGATTCTGACGTAGCCTATAGGCGGTGACGATTTCAGGGTCAGCCCTGGAAATGGGTTCCGGTGATGATTTCTAGGGTCCCTAGGGACTCAGTTTTCGTGAATGATTTCTGATTCTGACGTACTCTATGGGAGGTGACGATTTCAGCGTCAGCCCTGGAACTGGGTTCCGGTGATGATTTCTGGGTCCCTAGGGACTCAGTTTTCGTGAATGATTTCTGATTCTGACGTACTCTATGGGAGCTGACGATTTCAGCGTCAGCCCTGGAACTGGGTTCCGGTGATGATTTCTGGGGTTCCTAGGGACTCAGTTTTCGTGAATGATTTCTGATTCTGACGTAGCCTATAGGCGGTGACGATTTCAGGGTCAGCCCTGGAACTGGGTTCCGGTGATGATTTCTAGGGTCCCTAGGGACTCAGTTTTCGTGAATGATTTCTGATTCTGACGTACTCTATGGGAGGTGACGATTTCAGCGTCAGCCCTGGAACTGGGTTCCGGTGATGATTTCTGGGTCCCTAGGGACTCAGTTTTCGTGAATGATTTCTGATTCTGACGTACTCTATGGGAGGTGACGATTTCAGCGTCAGCCCTGGAACTGGGTTCCGGTGATGATTTCTGGGGTTCCTAGGGACTCAGTTTTCGTGAATGATTTCTGATTCTGACGTACTCTATGGGAGGTGACGATTTCAGCGTCAGCCCTGGAACTGGGTTCCGGTGATGATTTCTGGGGTTCCTAGGGACTCAGTTTTCGTGAATGATTTCTGATTCTGACGTACTCTATGGGAGGTGACGATTTCAGCGTCAGCCCTGGAACTGCGTTCCGGTGATGATTTCTGGGGTCCCTAGGGACTCAGTTTTCGTGAATGATTTCTGACTCTGACGTAGCCTATGGGCGCTGACGATTTCAGCTTCAGCCCTGGAACTGGGTTCCGGTGATGATTTCTGGGTCCCTAGGGACTCAGTTTTCGTGAATTATTTCTGATTCTGACGTACTCTATGGGAGCTGACGATTTCAGCGTCAGCCCTGGAACTGGGTTCCGGTGATGATTTCTGGGTCCCTAGGGACTCACTTTTCGTGAATGATTTCTGATTCTGACGTAGCCTATAGGCGGTGACGATTTCAGGGTCAGCCCTGGAAATGGGTTCCGGTGATGATTTCTAGGGTCCCTAGGGACTCAGTTTTCGTGAATGATTTCTGACTCTGACGTAGCCTATGGGCGCTGACGATTTCAGCTTCAGCCCTGGAACTGGGTTCCGGTGATGATTTCTGGGTCCCTAGGGACTCAGTTTTCGTGAATTATTTCTGATTCTGACGTACTCTATGGGAGCTGACGATTTCAGCGTCAGCCCTGGAACTGAGTTCCGGTGATGATTTCTGGGGTTCCTAGGGACTCAGTTTTCGTGAATGATTTCTGATTCTGACGTACTCTATGGGAGGTGACGATTTCAGCGTCAGCCCTGGAACTGGGTTCCGGTGATGATTTCTGGGTCCCTAGGGACTCAGTTTTCGTGAATGATTTCTGATTCTGACGTACTCTATGGGAGGTGACGATTTCAGCGTCAGCCCTGGAACTGGGTTCCGGTGATGATTTCTGGGGTTCCTAGGGACTCAGTTTTCGTGAATGATTTCTGATTCTGACGTACTCTATGGGAGGTGACGATTTCAGCGTCAGCCCTGGAACTGGGTTCCGGTGATGATTTATGGGGATCCCGTAGGGACTCCCTAGGGCCTACTCAGTTTGGAACTGGGTTCGTGAATTTCTGGGTCCTATGGGAGGTGACGATTTCAGTCCCTATTTGGGTCTGACTCTGACGTAGCCTATGGGCGCTGACGATTTCAGCTTCAGCCCTGGAACTGGGGGTTCCGGTGATGATTTGATTCTACTCTATGGGGTCCCTCCCTAGGGACTGCAGTTTTGGGGTTCGTGAATGATTTCTGACTCTGACGTAGCCTATGGGCGCTGACGATTTCAGCTTCAGCCCTGGAAATGGGTTCCGGTGATGATTTCTAGGGTCCCTAGGGACTCAGTTTTCGTGAATTATTTCTGATTCTGACGTACTCTATGGGAGCTGACGATTTCAGCGTCAGCCCTGGAACTGGGTTCCGGTGATGATTTCTGGGGTTCCTAGGGACTCAGTTTTCGTGAATGATTTCTGATTCTGACGTACTCTATGGGAGGTGACGATTTCAGCGTCAGCCCTGGAACTGGGTTCCGGTGATGATTTCTGGGTCCCTAGGGACTCAGTTTTCGTGAATGATTTCTGATTCTGACGTACTCTATGGGAGGTGACGATTTCAGCGTCAGCCCTGGAACTGGGTTCCGGTGATGATTTCTGGGTCCCTAGGGACTCAGTTTTCGTGAATGATTTCTGACTCTGACGTAGCCTATGGGAGGTGACGATTTCAGCTTCAGCCCTGGAACTGGGTTCCGGTGATGATTTCTGGGTCCCTAGGGACTCAGTTTTCGTGAATGATTTCTGATTCTGACGTACTCTATGGGAGGTGACGATTTCAGCATCAGCCCTGGAACTGGGTTCCGGTGATGATTTCTGGGTCCCTAGGGACTCAGTTTTCGTGAATGATTTCTGATTCTGACGTACTCTATGGGAGGTGACGATTTCAGCGTCAGCCCTGGAACTGGGTTCCGGTGATGATTTCTGGGGTTCCTAGGGACTCAGTTTTCGTGAATGATTTCTGATTCTGACGTAGCCTATAGGCGGTGACGATTTCAGGGTCAGCCCTGGAAATGGGTTCCGGTGATGATTTCTAGGGTCCCTAGGGACTCAGTTTTCGTGAATGATTTCTGATTCTGACGTACTCTATGGGAGGTGACGATTTCAGCGTCAGCCCTGGAACTGGGTTCCGGTGATGATTTCTGGGTCCCTAGGGACTCAGTTTTCGTGAATGATTTCTGATTCTGACGTACTCTATGGGAGGTGACGATTTCAGCGTCAGCCCTGGAACTGGGTTCCGGTGATGATTTCTGGGGTCCCTAGGGACGCAGTTTTCGTGAATGATTTCTGATTCTGACGTACTCTATGGGCGCTGACGATTTCAGCTTCAGCCCTGGAACTGGGTTCCGGTGATGATTTCTGGGTCCCTAGGGACTCAGTTTTCGTGAATTATTTCTGATTCTGACGTACTCTATGGGAGCTGACGATTTCAGCGTCAGCCCTGGAACTGGGTTCCGGTGATGATTTCTGGGGTCCCTAGGGACTCAGTTTTCGTGAATGATTTCTGACTCTGACGTAGCCTATGGGAGGTGACGATTTCAGCTTCAGCCCTGGAACTGGGTTCCGGTGATGATTTCTGGGTCCCTAGGGACTCAGTTTTCGTGAATGATTTCTGATTCTGACGTACTCTATGGGAGGTGACGATTTCAGCGTCAGCCCTTGAACTGGGTTCCGGTGATGATTTCTGGGGTTCCTAGGGACTCAGTTTTCGTGAATGATTTCTGATTCTGACGTACTCTATGGGAGGTGACGATTTCAGCGTCAGCCCTGGAACTGGGTTCCGGTGATGATTTCTAGGTCCCTAGGGACTCAATTTTCGTGAATGATTTCTGATTCTGACGTAGCCTATAGGCGGTGACGATTTCAGGGTCAGCCCTGGAAATGGGTTCCGGTGATGATTTCTAGGGTCCCTAGGGACTCAGTTTTCGTGAATGATTTCTGATTCTGACGTACTCTATGGGAGGTGACGATTTCAGCGTCAGCCCTGGAACTGGGTTCCGGTGATGATTTCTGGGTCCCTAGGGACTCAGTTTTCGTGAATGATTTCTGATTCTGACGTACTCTATGGGAGGTGACGATTTCAGCGTCAGCCCTGGAACTGGGTTCCGGTGATGATTTCTGGGTCCCTAGGGACTCAGTTTTCGTGAATGATTTCTGATTCTGACGTACTCTATGGGAGGTGACGATTTCAGCGTCAGCCCTGGAACTGGGTTCCGGTGATGATTTCTGGGGTCCCTAGGGACTCAGTTTTCGTGAATGATTTCTGACTCTGACGTAGACTATGGGCGCTGACGATTTCAGCTTCAGCCCTGGAACTGGGTTCCGGTGATGATTTCTGGGTCCCTAGGGACTCAGTTTTCGTGAATTATTTCTGATTCTGACGTACTCTATGGGAGCTGACGATTTCAGCGTCAGCCCTGGAACTGGGTTCCGGTGATGATTTCTGGGGTTCCTAGGGACTCAGTTTTCGTGAATGATTTCTGATTCTGACGTACTCTATGGGAGGTGACGATTTCAGCGTCAGCCCTGGAACTGGGTTCCGGTGATGATTTCTAGGTCCCTAGGGACTCAATTTTCGTGAATGATTTCTGATTCTGACGTAGCCTATAGGCGGTGACGATTTCAGGGTCAGCCCTGGACATGGGTTCCGGTGATGATTTCTAGGGTCCCTAGGGACTCAGTTTTCGTGAATGATTTCTGATTCTGACGTACTCTATGGGAGGTGACGATTTCAGCGTCAGCCCTGGAACTGGGTTCCGGTGATGATTTCTGGGTCCCTAGGGACTCAGTTTTCGTGAATTATTTCTGATTCTGACGTACTCTATGGGAGCTGACGATTTCAGCGTCAGCCCTGGAACTGGGTTCCGGTGATGATTTCTGGGATTCCTAGGGACTCAGTTTTCGTGAATGATTTCTGACTCTGACGTAGACTATGGGCGCTGACGATTTCAGCTTCAGCCCTGGAACTGGGTTCCGGTGATGATTTCTGGGTCCCTAGGGACTCAGTTTTCGTGAATTATTTATGATTCTGACGTACTCTATGGGAGCTGACGATTTCAGCGTCAGCCCTGGAACTGGGTTCCGGTGATGATTTCTAGGGTCCCTAGGGACTCAGTTTTCGTGAATGATTTCTGATTCTGACGTACTCTATGGGAGGTGACGATTTCAGCGTCAGCCCTGGAACTGGGTTCCGGTGATGATTTCTGGGTCCCTAGGGACGCAGTTTTCGTGAATGATTTCTGATTCTGACGTAGCCTATAGGCGGTGACGATTTCAGGGTCAGCCCTGGAAATGGGTTCCGGTGATGATTTCTAGGGTCCCTAGGGACTCAGTTTTCGTGAATGATTTCTGATTCTGACGTACTCTATGGGAGGTGACGATTTCAGCGTCAGCCCTGGAACTGGGTTCCGGTGATGATTTCTAGGTCCCTAGGGACTCAATTTTCGTGAATGATTTCTGATTCTGACGTAGCCTATAGGCGGTGACGATTTCAGGGTCAGCCCTGGAAATGGGTTCCGGTGATGATTTCTAGGGTCCCTAGGGACTCAGTTTTCGTGAATGATTTCTGATTCTGACGTACTCTATGGGAGGTGACGATTTCAGCGTCAGCCCTGGAACTGGGTTCCGGTGATGATTTCTGGGTCCCTAGGGACTCAGTTTTCGTGAATGATTTCTGATTCTGACGTACTCTATGGGAGGTGACGATTTCAGCGTCAGCCCTGGAACTGGGTTCCGGTGATGATTTCTGGGTCCCTAGGGACTCAGTTTTCGTGAATGATTTCTGATTCTGACGTACTCTATGGGAGGTGACGATTTCAGCGTCAGCCCTGGAACTGGGTTCCGGTGATGATTTCTGGGGTCCCTAGGGACTCAGTTTTCGTGAATGATTTCTGACTCTGACGTAGACTATGGGCGCTGACGATTTCAGCGTCAGCCCTGGAACTGGGTTCCGGTGATGATTTCTGGGGTTCCTAGGGACTCAGTTTTCGTGAATGATTTCTGATTCTGACGTACTCTATGGGAGGTGACGATTTCAGCGTCAGCCCTGGAACTGGGTTCCGGTGATGATTTCTAGGTCCCTAGGGACTCAATTTTCGTGAATGATTTCTGATTCTGACGTAGCCTATAGGCGGTGACGATTTCAGGGTCAGCCCTGGACATGGGTTCCGGTGATGATTTCTAGGGTCCCTAGGGACTCAGTTTTCGTGAATGATTTCTGATTCTGACGTACTCTATGGGAGGTGACGATTTCAGCGTCAGCCCTGGAACTGGGTTCCGGTGATGATTTCTGGGTCCCTAGGGACTCAGTTTTCGTGAATTATTTCTGATTCTGACGTACTCTATGGGAGCTGACGATTTCAGCGTCAGCCCTGGAACTGGGTTCCGGTGATGATTTCTGGGATTCCTAGGGACTCAGTTTTCGTGAATGATTTCTGACTCTGACGTAGACTATGGGCGCTGACGATTTCAGCTTCAGCCCTGGAACTGGGTTCCGGTGATGATTTCTGGGTCCCTAGGGACTCAGTTTTCGTGAATTATTTATGATTCTGACGTACTCTATGGGAGGTGACGATTTCAGCGTCAGCCCTGGAACTGGGTTCCGGTGATGATTTATGGGGTCCCTAGGGACTCAGTTTTCGTGAATGATTCTGACTCTGACGTAGCCTATGGGCGCTGACGATTTCAGCTTCAGCCCTGGAACTGGGTTCCGGTGATGATTTCTGGGTCCCTAGGGACTCAGTTTTCGTGAATTATTTCTGATTCTGACGTACTCTATGGGAGCTGACGATTTCAGCGTCAGCCCTGGAACTGGGTTCCGGTGATGATTTCTAGGGTCCCTAGGGACTCAGTTTTCGTGAATGATTTCTGATTCTGACGTACTCTATGGGAGGTGACGATTTCAGCGTCAGCCCTGGAACTGGGTTCCGGTGATGATTTCTGGGTCCCTAGGGACGCAGTTTTCGTGAATGATTTCTGATTCTGACGTAGCCTATAGGCGGTGACGATTTCAGGGTCAGCCCTGGAAATGGGTTCCGGTGATGATTTCTAGGGTCCCTAGGGACTCAGTTTTCGTGAATGATTTCTGATTCTGACGTACTCTATGGGAGGTGACGATTTCAGCGTCAGCCCTGGAACTGGGTTCCGGTGATGATTTCTGGGTCCCTAGGGACTCAGTTTTCGTGAATGATTTCTGATTCTGACGTACTCTATGGGAGGTGACGATTTCAGCGTCAGCCCTGGAACTGGGTTCCGGTGATGATTTCTGGGGTTCCTAGGGACTCAGTTTTCGTGAATGATTTCTGATTCTGACGTACTCTATGGGAGGTGACGATTTCAGCGTCAGCCCTGGAACTGGGTTCCGGTGATGATTTCTGGGGTCCCTAGGGACTCAGTTTTCGTGAATGATTCTGACTCTGACGTAGCCTATGGGCGCTGACGATTTCAGCTTCAGCCCTGGAACTGGGTTCCGGTGATGATTTCTGGGGTCCCTAGGGACGCAGTTTTCGTGAATGATTTCTGACTCTGACGTAGCCTATGGGCGCTGACGATTTCAGCTTCAGCCCTGGAAATGGGTTCCGGTGATGATTTCTAGGGTCCCTAGGGACTCAGTTTTCGTGAATGATTTCTGATTCTGACGTACTCTATGGGAGGTGACGATTTCAGCGTCAGCCCTGGAACTGGGTTCCGGTGATGATTTCTAGGTCCCTAGGGACTCAGTTTTCGTGAATGATTTCTGATTCTGACGTACTCTATGGGAGGTGACGATTTCAGCGTCAGCCCTGGAACTGGGTTCCGGTGATGATTTCTGGGGTCCCTAGGGACTCAGTTTTCGTGAATGATTTCTGACTCTGACGTAGCCTATGGGCGCTGACGATTTCAGCTTCAGCCCTGGAACTGGGTTCCGGTGATGATTTCTGGGTCCCTAGGGACTCAGTTTTCGTGAATTATTTCTGATTCTGACGTACTCTATGGGAGGTGACGATTTCAGCGTCAGCCCTGGAACTGGGTTCCGGTGATGATTTCTGGGGTTCCTAGGGACTCAGTTTTCGTGAATGATTTCTGATTCTGACGTAGCCTATAGGCGGTGACGATTTCAGGGTCAGCCCTGGAACTGGGTTCCGGTGATGATTTCTAGGGTCCCTAGGGACTCAGTTTTCGTGAATGATTTCTGATTCTGACGTACTCTATGGGAGGTGACGATTTCAGCGTCAGCCCTGGAACTGGGTTCCGGTGATGATTTCTGGGTCCCTAGGGACTCAGTTTTCGTGAATTATTCTGATTCTGACGTACTCTATGGGAGCTGACGATTTCAGCGTCAGCCCTGGAACTGGGTTCCGGTGATGATTTCTGGGGTTCCTAGGGACTCAGTTTTCGTGAATGATTTCTGATTCTGACGTACTCTATGGGAGCTGACGATTTCAGCGTCAGCCCTGGAACTGGGTTCCGGTGATGATTTCTGGGGTTCCTAGGGACTCAGTTTTCGTGAATGATTTCTGATTCTGACGTAGCCTATAGGCGGTGACGATTTCAGGGTCAGCCCTGGAACTGGGTTCCGGTGATGATTTCTAGGGTCCCTAGGGACTCAGTTTTCGTGAATGATTTCTGATTCTGACGTACTCTATGGGAGGTGACGATTTCAGCGTCAGCCCTGGAACTGGGTTCCGGTGATGATTTCTGGGTCCCTAGGGACTCAGTTTTCGTGAATTATTTCTGATTCTGACGTACTCTATGGGAGCTGACGATTTCAGCGTCAGCCCTGGAACTGGGTTCCGGTGATGATTTCTGGGTCCCTAGGGACTCACTTTTCGTGAATGATTTCTGATTCTGACGTAGCCTATAGGCGGTGACGATTTCAGGGTCAGCCCTGGAAATGGGTTCCGGTGATGATTTCTAGGGTCCCTAGGGACTCAGTTTTCGTGAATGATTTCTGACTCTGACGTAGCCTATGGGCGCTGACGATTTCAGCTTCAGCCCTGGAACTGGGTTCCGGTGATGATTTCTGGGTCCCTAGGGACTCAGTTTTCGTGAATTATTTCTGATTCTGACGTACTCTATGGGAGCTGACGATTTCAGCGTCAGCCCTGGAACTGAGTTCCGGTGATGATTTCTGGGGTTCCTAGGGACTCAGTTTTCGTGAATGATTTCTGATTCTGACGTACTCTATGGGAGGTGACGATTTCAGCGTCAGCCCTGGAACTGGGTTCCGGTGATGATTTCTGGGTCCCTAGGGACTCAGTTTTCGTGAATGATTTCTGATTCTGACGTACTCTATGGGAGGTGACGATTTCAGCGTCAGCCCTGGAACTGGGTTCCGGTGATGATTTCTGGGGTTCCTAGGGACTCAGTTTTCGTGAATGATTTCTGATTCTGACGTACTCTATGGGAGGTGACGATTTCAGCGTCAGCCCTGGAACTGGGTTCCGGTGATGATTTCTGGGGGGACTTTTTCCTATTCTGACGGGGACTTTCAGCGTCAGCCCTGGAACTGGGTTCCGGTGATGATTTCTGGGTCCCTAGGGACTCATTTTTCTGAATGATTTCTGATTCTGTAGCCTATAGGCGGTGACGATTTCAGGGTCAGCCCTGGAAATGGGTTCCGCTGCTGACGGGTCCCTAGGGACTTTCAGCGTCAGCCCTGGAACTGGGTTCCGGTGATGATTTATGGGGTCCCTAGGGACTCAGTTTTCGTGAATGATTCTGACTCTGACGTAGCCTATGGGCGCTGACGATTTCAGCTTCAGCCCTGGAACTGGGTTCCGGTGATGATTTCTGGGGGTCCCTAGGGACGCAGTTTTCGTGAATGATTTCTGACTCTGACGTAGCCTATGGGCGCTGACGATTTCAGCTTCAGCCCTGGAAATGGGTTCCGGTGATGATTTCTAGGGTCCCTAGGGACTCAGTTTTCGTGAATGATTTCTGATTCTGACGTACTCTATGGGAGGTGACGATTTCAGCGTCAGCCCTGGAACTGGGTTCCGGTGATGATTTCTGGGTCCCTAGGGACTCAGTTTTCGTGAATGATTTCTGATTCTGACGTACTCTATGGGAGCTGACGATTTCAGCGTCAGCCCTGGAACTGGGTTCCGGTGATGATTTCTGGGGGTCCCTAGGGACTCCCTAGGGACTCAGTTTTCGTGAATGATTTCTGACTCTGACGTAGCCTATGGGCGCTGACGATTTCAGCTTCAGCCCTGGAACTGGGTTCCGGTGATGATTTCTGGGTCCCTAGGGACTCAGTTTTCGTGAATTATTTCTGATTCTGACGTACTCTATGGGAGCTGACGATTTCAGCGTCAGCCCTGGAACTGGGTTCCGGTGATGATTTCTGGGGTTCCTAGGGACTCAGTTTTCGTGAATGATTTCTGATTCTGACGTACTCTATGGGAGGTGACGATTTCAGCGTCAGCCCTGGAACTGGGTTCCGGTGATGATTTCTGGGTCCCTAGGGACTCATTTTTCGTGAATGATTTCTGATTCTGACGTAGCCTATAGGCGGTGACGATTTCAGGGTCAGCCCTGGAAATGGGTTCCGCTGCTGATTTCTAGGGTCCCTAGGGACTCAGTTTTCGTGAATGATTTCTGATTCTGACGTACTCTATGGGAGGTGACGATTTCAGCGTCAGCCCTGGAACTGGGTTCCGGTGATGATTTCTGGGTCCCTAGGGACTCACTTTTCGTGAATGATTTCTGATTCTGACGTAGCCTATAGGCGGTGACGATTTCACGGTCAGCCCTGGAAATGGGTTCCGGTGATGATTTCTAGGGTCCCTAGGGACTCAGTTTTCGTGAATGATTTCTGATTCTGACGTACTCTATGGGAGGTGACGATTTCAGCGTCAGCCCTGGAACTGGGTTCCGGTGATGATTTCTGGGTCCCTAGGGACTCAGTTTTCGTGAATTATTTCTGATTCTGACGTACTCTATGGGAGGTGACGATTTCAGCGTCAGCCCTGGAACTGGGTTCCGGTGATGATTTCTGGGGTTCCTAGGGACTCAGTTTTCGTGAATGATTTCTGATTCTGACGTACTCTATGGGAGGTGACGATTTCAGCGTCAGCCCTGGAACTGGGTTCCGGTGATGATTTCTGGGGTTCCTAGGGACTCAGTTTTCGTGAATGATTTCTGATTCTGACGTACTCTATGGGAGGTGACGATTTCAGCGTCAGCCCTGGAACTGCGTTCCGGTGATGATTTCTGGGGTCCCTAGGGACTCAGTTTTCGTGAATGATTTCTGACTCTGACGTAGCCTATGGGCGCTGACGATTTCAGCTTCAGCCCTGGAAC
This sequence comes from Populus davidiana, assembly GCA_030145905.1. Taxonomy (NCBI): domain Eukaryota; kingdom Viridiplantae; phylum Streptophyta; class Magnoliopsida; order Malpighiales; family Salicaceae; genus Populus; species Populus davidiana. The sequence goes on along the minus strand of CM057789.1, from coordinate 18,785,603 downwards.
TGGGTTCCGGTGATGATTTCTGGGTCCCTAGGGACTCAGTTTTCGTGAATTATTTCTGATTCTGACGTACTCTATGGGAGCTGACGATTTCAGCGTCAGCCCTGGAACTGGGTTCCGGTGATGATTTCTGGGTCCCTAGGGACTCACTTTTCGTGAATGATTTCTGATTCTGACGTAGCCTATAGGCGGTGACGATTTCAGGGTCAGCCCTGGAAATGGGTTCCGGTGATGATTTCTAGGGTCCCTAGGGACTCAGTTTTCGTGAATGATTTCTGACTCTGACGTAGCCTATGGGCGCTGACGATTTCAGCTTCAGCCCTGGAACTGGGTTCCGGTGATGATTTCTGGGTCCCTAGGGACTCAGTTTTCGTGAATTATTTCTGATTCTGACGTACTCTGTGGGAGCTGACGATTTCAGCGTCAGCCCTGGAACTGGGTTCCGGTGATGATTTCTGGGTCCCTAGGGACTCACTTTTCGTGAATGATTTCTGATTCTGACGTAGCCTATAGGCGGTGACGATTTCAGGGTCAGCCCTGGAAATGGGTTCCGGTGATGATTTCTAGGGTCCCTAGGGACTCAGTTTTCGTGAATGATTTCTGATTCTGACGTACTCTATGGGAGGTGACGATTTCAGCGTCAGCCCTGGAACTGGGTTCCGGTGATGATTTCTGGGTCCCTAGGGACTCAGTTTTCGTGAATGATTTCTGATTCTGACGTACTCTATGGGAGGTGACGATTTCAGCGTCAGCCCTGGAACTGGGTTCCGGTGATGATTTCTGGGGTTCCTAGGGACTCAGTTTTCGTGAATGATTTCTGATTCTGACGTACTCTATGGGAGGTGACGATTTCAGCGTCAGCCCTGGAACTGGGTTCCGGTGATGATTTCTGGGGTTCCTAGGGACTCAGTTTTCGTGAATGATTTCTGATTCTGACGTACTCTATGGGAGGTGACGATTTCAGCGTCAGCCCTGGAACTGCGTTCCGGTGATGATTTCTGGGGTCCCTAGGGACTCAGTTTTCGTGAATGATTTCTGACTCTGACGTAGCCTATGGGCGCTGACGATTTCAGCGTCAGCCCTGGAACTGGGTTCCGGTGATGATTTCTGGGTCCATAGGGACTCAGTTTTCGTGAATTATTTCTGATCCTGACGTACTCTATGGGAGCTGACGATTTCAGCGTCAGCCCTGGAACTGGGTTCCGGTGATGATTTCTGGGGTTCCTAGGGACTCAGTTTTCGTGAATGATTTCTGATTCTGACGTACTCTATGGGAGGTGACGATTTCAGCGTCAGCCCTGGAACTGCGTTCCGGTGATGATTTCTGGGGTCCCTAGGGACTCAGTTTTCGTGAATGATTTCTGACTCTGACGTAGCCTATGGGCGCTGACGATTTCAGCTTCAGCCCTGGAACTGGGTTCCGGTGATGATTTCTGGGTCCCTAGGGACTCAGTTTTCGTGAATTATTTCTGATTCTGACGTACTCTATGGGAGCTGACGATTTCAGCGTCAGCCCTGGAACTGGGTTCCGGTGATGATTTCTGGGTCCCTAGGGACTCACTTTTCGTGAATGATTTCTGATTCTGACGTAGCCTATAGGCGGTGACGATTTCAGGGTCAGCCCTGGAAATGGGTTCCGGTGATGATTTCTAGGGTCCCTAGGGACTCAGTTTTCGTGAATGATTTCTGACTCTGACGTAGCCTATGGGCGCTGACGATTTCAGCTTCAGCCCTGGAACTGGGTTCCGGTGATGATTTCTGGGTCCCTAGGGACTCAGTTTTCGTGAATTATTTCTGATTCTGACGTACTCTGTGGGAGCTGACGATTTCAGCGTCAGCCCTGGAACTGG
>CM057789.1:18761249-18782756 GCA_030145905.1 Populus davidiana | reverse complement strand
CCAAAATCGGCAGCAGAAAATGCATTGCTGCCGATCCAGAATCGGCAGCGGAAATCTGCGTCGCTGCCGATCCAGAATCGGCAGCGCAATCTGCGTCGCTGCCGATCCAGAATCGGCAGCGCAAATCTGCGTCGCTGCCGATCCAGAATCGGCAGCGCAAATCTGCGTCGCTGCCGATCCAGAATCGGCAGCGCAATCTGCGTCGCTCCCGATCCAGAATCGGCAGCGCAAATCTGCGTCGCTGCCGATCCAGAATCGGCAGCGCAAATCTGCGTCGCTGCCGATCCAGAATCGGCAGCGCAAATCTGCGTCGCTGCCGATCCAGAATCGGCAGCGCAATCTGCGTCGCTGCCGATCCAGAATCGGCAGCGCAAATCTGCGTCGCTCCCGATCCAGAATCGGCAGCGCAAATCTGCGTCGCTCCCGATCCAGAATCGGCAGCGCAAATCTGCGTCGCTGCCGATCCAGAATCGGCAGCGCAATCTGCGTCGCTGCCGATCCAGAATCGGCAGCGCAATCTGCGTCGCTGCCGATCCAGAATCGGCAGCGAAGTCACTCTTTTATCCCGGCCATCCATCCGTTTGGATGCCATTAGCCGAAGCCAATCAGTCCTTCATCCCGGCCATCCATTCGGACGCCATTAGCCAAAGCTAATCATTCTTTGTCCCGGCCATCCGTTTGGATGCCATTAGCCGAAGCTAATCACTCCTTTGTCCCGGCCATCCTTTCGGATGCCATTAGCCGAAGCTAATCATTCTTTATCCCGGCCATCCTTTCGGATGCCATTAGCCGAAGCTAATCAATCTTTAATCATCATCTAAGCGTTCAACAATCTAATATCGGTTCTAACAATATGATAGTACTCAAGTTAAAATATTGCAAGATTCAACGTAAGAAAAGGAAGGTGCAAGTCACCTACCTGCTCCACCTGTGGGTCGATCCTGTCTTGATGATGGTCCAATCCCGACCGCACCACCTAAGACATCAATGGTCACAAATCAGCACAGTTGTATTTATTTTATTTTTGAATCATACTCATCATCACACTTATTTCAAGAGTTCATATGTTCACATTCAAGTGTTCCATATTTTACACCATCATAACATGAGATTGTTACTAGCATTTAAGTCATTCCTGCCTAGGAGGCTTATTGTAGGAATTCGGCAGCGAGAACTGGTTCGCTGCGGGCTGCCAGTTCGCTGCGCAACACACAAATCGGCAGCGAATATCAATTCGCTGCAGCAGGTTCCGTTGCGGCAGCGAAACAGAATTTCGCTGCGCAACACACAAATCGGCAGCGAATATCAATTCGCTGCAGCAGGTTTCGTTGCGGCAGCGAAACAGAATTTCGCTGCGCAACACACAAATCGGCAGCGAATATCAATTCGCTGCAGGAGATTTAGTTGCGGCAGCGAAACAGAATTTCGCTGCGCAACACACAAATCGGCAGCGAATATCAATTCGCTGCAGGAGATTCAGTTGCGGCAGCGAAACAGAATTTCGCTGCGCAACACACAAATCGGCAGCGAATATCAATTCGCTGCAGCAGGTTCCGTTGCGGCAGCGAAACAGAATTTCGCTGCGCAACACACAAATCGGCAGCGAATATCAATTCGCTGCAGCAGGTTCCGTTGCGGCAGCGAAACAGAATTTCGCTGCGCAACACACAAATCGGCAGCGAATATCAATTCGCTGCAGCAGGTTCCGTTGCGGCAGCGAAACAGAATTTCGCTGCGCAACACACAAATCGGCAGCGAATATCAATTCGCTGCAGGAGATTCAGTTGCGGCAGCGAAACAGAATTTCGCTGCGCAACACACAAATCGGCAGCGAATATCAATTCGCTGCAGCAGGTTCCGTTGCGGCAGCGAAACAGAATTTCGCTGCGCAACACACAAATCGGAACCATCAATTTCAGCACATAGTTCAACAGAATTCCAGCAATAACATCACAGCAGAACACATTAAATTCCAGTACTAACATCACAGCAGAACACATTAAATTCCAGCAAGAACATCACAGCATAACACATTAAATTCCAGCACTAACATCACAGCAGAACACATTAAATTCCAGCAAGAACATCACAGCATAACACATTAAATTCCAGCACTAACATCACAGCAGAACACATTAAATTCCAGCAAGAACATCACAGCAGAACACATTAATTGCAGCAACAATCATCACAACAGAACACATTAATTCTAGCAGCAACATCACAACAGAACACATTTAATTTCAGCAGAACACACTCACACATGCATGCTGGCCTACCCCATAGTTAAAGCCAGCTTCTACCATAATTGTTAGATGTTCTGAAATTGACTTTATTTCACTTCTGTTTGCTAGTTCTCCTAGTTAATTTCAGTTTCCCCCATGGTTGGCTTAGGTCTTAGATCAATTTTTTTCTTAGGGTTTTTCTTCTTCATTTTCGTTTTTGATTTTTTTTAAGGGGGAGAGGAAAGGGAGTTCCATGACTCATACCTTCTGAATTTAACTAAGTTTGAGGAAGGTTTGACACTATTCTTTTCTCTTCAGCTGCTGGTTCTCTTCCTTCTTCTTCCTCTCACGTTTTCCAGCTCTCTTTTTCCTCTCCTCTATGCAGCTGCCCACTCCTCTCTCAAGGTCTCATCTCTCCCTCACAAGCTCACAAGACACTCTACTAGTTTGATTCACGTTTTTGATGTGAAAGGGGAAGGGAAGAATGACATGCAGCTGCTGATTTGGGAAGAAGATGAGTCATTCTCTCTCCCCTCTTTGTATTTATACTACCCATCAAATGAATTGGGTTGTTTGGGGGTTGGTTTAGGTGTGTCCTTATCCTTGTTTGGTTTATCTAAAACCAGTTTTACCCCTCCCTCCCAGCTGTGCGTCACTGTTGATTGAGAAATCGGCAGCCGAAAACTGCGTCGCTGCCGATTTCTGCATCGGCAGCGAAAACTGCGTCGCTGCCGATTTCTGCATCGGCAGCGAAATCTGCGTCGCTGCCGATTTCTGCATCGGCAGCGAAAACTGCGTCGCTGCCCAATCCAGAATCGGCAGCGAAACTGCGTCGCTGCCAAAACCAGAATCGGCAGCGAAAACTGCGTCGCTGCCAAAACCAGAATCGGCAGCGAAAACTGCGTCGCTGCCGATTTCTGCATCGGCAGCGAAATCTGCGTCGCTGCCGATTTCTGCATCGGCAGCGAAAACTGCGTCGCTGCCCAATCCAGAATCGGCAGCGAAACTGCGTCGCTGCCAAAACCAGAATCGGCAGCGAAAACTGCGTCGCTGCCGATTTCTGCATCGGCAGCGAAAACTGCGTCGCTGCCGATTTTTGCATCGGCAGCGAAAACTGCATTCATCACCATCTTTCTCACTCTCTTTTTCTTTAAATATATATATATATATAGACATATATATATTTTCGTTTGGGTGTTTACATTCTCCCCTCCTAAATATGAATTTCGTCCTCGAAATTTAAAAAGTTTTACACTCCATACCTGGTAGTTCAAATAAATTGGGGTACTTTTTCCTCATCTCAGCCTCCCTCTCCCAAGTTTCCTCTTCTACTTGAGCATTTCGCCATAAGATTCTGACGATGGGGATCTTTTTGCTCCGTAACTCCTTCACTTCTTGATCTAGTATCCTTATGGGTCTCAATTCCAGTGTTAAGTCTTCTTTGACTTCTACTGGAACCTGGGGTAGAACTCGGGCGGGGTCTACGTCAGCCTTCCTTAACAAGGAGACATGGAACACATCATGGACCCTGGCTAACTGTGGGGGCAAATCCACCTTGTAGGCTACTGGTCCAACTCGTTGTAAGATTTTGAAGGGTCCGATGAAACGGGGAGTTAACTTCCCTTTCAACCCAAACCGTAACATGTTCTTCCATGGGGCTACCTTCAGGAACACCTGGTCCCCCATACTGAACTCGAGAGGTCTTCTCCTCACATCGGCATACTTCTTCTGTCTATCCTGCGCGGCTTTGATGCGATCCCTGATAGTTCTCACTTTCTCCGTGGTGACTTGGACCAACTCTGCGCCATATAACTTCCGGTCCCCAATTTCCTCCCAACACAAAGGAGTTCTGCACCTCCTACCATACAAGGCTTCATACGGGGCCATTCCTATTGTGGCTTGATGACTATTGTTATACGTGAACTCCACCAATGCCATGTGTTCCTCCCAGTTTCCTCCAAATTCTAGCACACAGGCCCGTAATAGGTCTTCCAAGACTTGGATGACTCTTTCCGATTGGCCATCCGTTTGAGGGTGAAACGCAGTGCTCATGTCCAACCTTGTCCCCAAGGCATGTTGTATGCTCGGCCAAAGTCGAGAGGTGAACCTGGGATCTCGATCCGATACAATGGACACCGGAATCCCATGAAGTCGTACCACCTCATTTATGTAGATCTTGGCAAGCTTGTCCACCGAGTCGGTCATCTTTACGGGCAAGAATAGTGCGGATTTCGTCAACCGATCTACAATGACCCATATCGCATCATTTCCTTTTCTCCCTTTGGGAAATCCTGACACGAAATCCATGGTGATCATCTCCCACTTCCATTCTGGAATTTGTAATGGTTGTAATGGTCCCGCAGGCCTTTGGTGTTCAACCTTGACTTGTTGACATATCCCACACTTTGACACATACTCAGCTATGTCCCTTTTCATATTAGGCCACCAATAAAGGTGTTTCAGGTCTCGATACATCTTAGTGCTGCCAGGATGTATGGAGAATTTGGACTCATGAGCTTCTTGTAGAATCATTCGTTTGACTGTTTCGTCATCAGGCACATACAACCGTTGTCCCATCATCAAGGATCCATCATCCGCTACTCGGAATTTCATTTCTACCCCGGCCTCCACATTCTTCCTAATCTTGGACCCCACCTTGTCATGGAATTGGGCATGTAGTATATGTTCTCGATACGTTGGTCGCACCAATAATTGGGCTACTAACCCACCTCCTGTATCAATTCCCAAATCTGCACCCAACTCTTTTAATTCTGCCAATTGCCGCTCCTTTCCCACTGTTAAGCTTCCCAAGGAGGCTTTATATTTTCGACTGAGGGCATCTGCCACTACATTTGCTTTCCCCGGGTGGTATTCTATGGTGCAATCATAATCCTTAATGAGCTCTATCCACCTTCTTTGCCGCATGTTCAACTCCTTTTGCGACATCAGATACTTCAGGCTCTTATGATCCGTAAAAATTTGGGTTCGAGACCCATACAAATAGTGTCTCCATATCCTGTCGTAACCCATCTCTCAACTTTTCAATCATATGTTCCTCTGTCGGCACATAATGTGGGGCGAACAATGAAAGGTCATGGAATCTCCTTTCGTACTCCAATACTGACATATCACCCTGTCTCAATGCCAAGAACTCTTGTTCTTTCACCTTGCGATGATACTTGGAATAAAACTGATTCTCAAACTCTGTCTTGAAATCACTCCAAGTTAGTGTCTCAGTCGCACGCCTCAGCTGAACTGTTTCCCACCATGTCATGGCCCTATCAGACAGTAACTGGGATGCACAATTTACCCTCAAACCCTCGGGTATGCTTATTTGAATCATTGTCTTTTCTACCTTCCTGATCCATCTTCCAGCTATCTCTGCATCTTGTTCCCCCATGTACGGTTCACAGCCCATTTCCCTCAGACTCTTAACTAGCCGCACCAGTGGTACCACATTATCCATGGTCATGCTAGTCGTAGGGGCTGCTGGTGGAATCTGCGTGGTGGGAGTTGTTTGTGCCGCTGAACTAGCCATGCCTTCCATCACTGCTTTAACTATTTGTACAAGGAGTCCTGCATCTACATATTGTGGGGGCACACCAGTTGGAACAGTAGATGGTTGTGCTTCTGATCTTTCTCGCTGCTCCGTTGCGACTGGGGGTGTTCCCTCTGTGTGATGAGGCCTCGGGCCTTCCCCTGCCACCGTATCTTCCCCCTGCAAGGTTTCGGGTGGTATTATCGGAGCATGAGATGCCGTATCATCTAAGGGATCTTCATCTTGCCAACCTTGGGCACCTCGGTTCATGCCCCTCCTTTCTAAGGAGGGCGGCTCAGTTCGTGTCCCTTGTCGGGTGCGTACCATCCTGAAATTCATCACAACAACACATTTATTAATGATCCTCAGGATCCATACCAAGTGCTCTGATACCAACTGTAACGACCCGGCTTTCCAAGTCCAAAACACAATAATTTTTTTTTTTTTTTTTTTTTCTTTTATGCATTCAATCCACATGGTGCCGGCAATCAATGACTCTAAATCCTCACATCATCGAAATACAATCCATACAATCAACATTTCATTTCAAAGTGAATCTTACACAAACACGTAATATTAAGGTTGCTTGATTTGAAGTTCATATTAAAAATATATACATAGTCATGAGTTTACAGTCTTCTCCTACTAATAGTCATCACAATTTTAAACAAAAAGGATCTAATAAAAGTTATACATTCAGTACATTGATCCATACAAAATACATTGTGATTTAAGATACATCTACATAATTCCTTGCAAAATAGGTTCCCGTGTATCGGGTTTCCTAGGCATCTCATTGGTGTGAAGTCCCTGCAGCAGTACAAACATTTAAGAGAATGCAAATATTTAATAATAATAAGAATGGTAACTCACGGTTTGGCAATTAAATAAAACATTAACAATTATAATTTCTTCATGTATTTGCTACAACAACTAGTAGTACATATAGATACACAAGTTTTCGGATGCCATTCGCCAAAACTAGTCATTCATTTGTGTCGGCCATCCATGGCGAAAGCTGCGTCGCTGCCGATCCAAAATCGGCAGCAGAAAATGCATTGCTGCCGATCCAGAATCGGCAGCGGAAATCTGCGTCGCTGCCGATCCAGAATCGGCAGCGCAATCTGCGTCGCTGCCGATCCAGAATCGGCAGCGCAAATCTGCGTCGCTGCCGATCCAGAATCGGCAGCGCAATCTGCGTCGCTCCCGATCCAGAATCGGCAGCGCAAATCTGCGTCGCTGCCGATCCAGAATCGGCAGCGCAAATCTGCGTCGCTGCCGATCCAGAATCGGCAGCGCAAATCTGCGTCGCTGCCGATCCAGAATCGGCAGCGCAAATCTGCGTCGCTCCCGATCCAGAATCGGCAGCGCAAATCTGCGTCGCTCCCGATCCAGAATCGGCAGCGCAAATCTGCGTCGCTGCCGATCCAGAATCGGCAGCGCAATCTGCGTCGCTGCCGATCCAGAATCGGCAGCGCAATCTGCGTCGCTGCCGATCCAGAATCGGCAGCGCAATCTGCGTCGCTGCCGATCCAGAATCGGCAGCGAAGTCACTCTTTTATCCCGGCCATCCATCCGTTTGGATGCCATTAGCCGAAGCCAATCAGTCCTTCATCCCGGCCATCCATTCGGACGCCATTAGCCAAAGCTAATCATTCTTTGTCCCGGCCATCCGTTTGGATGCCATTAGCCGAAGCTAATCACTCCTTTGTCCCGGCCATCCTTTCGGATGCCATTAGCCGAAGCTAATCATTCTTTATCCCGGCCATCCTTTCGGATGCCATTAGCCGAAGCTAATCAATCTTTAATCATCATCTAAGCGTTCAACAATCTAATATCGGTTCTAACAATATGATAGTACTCAAGTTAAAATATTGCAAGATTCAACGTAAGAAAAGGAAGGTGCAAGTCACCTACCTGCTCCACCTGTGGGTCGATCCTGTCTTGATGATGGTCCAATCCCGACCGCACCACCTAAGACATCAATGGTCACAAATCAGCACAGTTGTATTTATTTTATTTTTGAATCATACTCATCATCACACTTATTTCAAGAGTTCATATGTTCACATTCAAGTGTTCCATATTTTACACCATCATAACATGAGATTGTTACTAGCATTTAAGTCATTCCTGCCTAGGAGGCTTATTGTAGGAATTCGGCAGCGAGAACTGGTTCGCTGCGGGCTGCCAGTTCGCTGCGCAACACACAAATCGGCAGCGAATATCAATTCGCTGCAGCAGGTTCCGTTGCGGCAGCGAAACAGAATTTCGCTGCGCAACACACAAATCGGCAGCGAATATCAATTCGCTGCAGCAGGTTTCGTTGCGGCAGCGAAACAGAATTTCGCTGCGCAACACACAAATCGGCAGCGAATATCAATTCGCTGCAGGAGATTTAGTTGCGGCAGCGAAACAGAATTTCGCTGCGCAACACACAAATCGGCAGCGAATATCAATTCGCTGCAGGAGATTCAGTTGCGGCAGCGAAACAGAATTTCGCTGCGCAACACACAAATCGGCAGCGAATATCAATTCGCTGCAGCAGGTTCCGTTGCGGCAGCGAAACAGAATTTCGCTGCGCAACACACAAATCGGCAGCGAATATCAATTCGCTGCAGCAGGTTCCGTTGCGGCAGCGAAACAGAATTTCGCTGCGCAACACACAAATCGGCAGCGAATATCAATTCGCTGCAGCAGGTTCCGTTGCGGCAGCGAAACAGAATTTCGCTGCGCAACACACAAATCGGCAGCGAATATCAATTCGCTGCAGGAGATTCAGTTGCGGCAGCGAAACAGAATTTCGCTGCGCAACACACAAATCGGCAGCGAATATCAATTCGCTGCAGCAGGTTCCGTTGCGGCAGCGAAACAGAATTTCGCTGCGCAACACACAAATCGGAACCATCAATTTCAGCACATAGTTCAACAGAATTCCAGCAATAACATCACAGCAGAACACATTAAATTCCAGTACTAACATCACAGCAAAACACATTAAATTCCAGCAAGAACATCACAGCATAACACATTAAATTCCAGCACTAACATCACAGCAGAACACATTAAATTCCAGCAAGAACATCACAGCATAACACATTAAATTCCAGCACTAACATCACAGCAGAACACATTAAATTCCAGCAAGAACATCACAGCAGAACACATTAATTGCAGCAACAATCATCACAACAGAACACATTAATTCTAGCAGCAACATCACAACAGAACACATTTAATTTCAGCAGAACACACTCACACATGCATGCTGGCCTACCCCATAGTTAAAGCCAGCTTCTACCATAATTGTTAGATGTTCTGAAATTGACTTTATTTCACTTCTGTTTGCTAGTTCTCCTAGTTAATTTCAGTTTCCCCCATGGTTGGCTTAGGTCTTAGATCAATTTTTTCTTAGGGTTTTTCTTCTTCATTTTCGTTTTTGATTTTTTTTAAGGGGGAGAGGAAAGGGAGTTCCATGACTCATACCTTCTGAATTTAACTAAGTTTGAGGAAGGTTTGACACTATTCTTTTCTCTTCAGCTGCTGGTTCTCTTCCTTCTTCTTCCTCTCACGTTTTCCAGCTCTCTTTTTCCTCTCCTCTATGCAGCTGCCCACTCCTCTCTCAAGGTCTCATCTCTCCCTCACAAGCTCACAAGACACTCTACTAGTTTGATTCACGTTTTTGATGTGAAAGGGGAAGGGAAGAATGACATGCAGCTGCTGATTTGGGAAGAAGATGAGTCATTCTCTCTCCCCTCTTTGTATTTATACTACCCATCAAATGAATTGGGTTGTTTGGGGGTTGGTTTAGGTGTGTCCTTATCCTTGTTTGGTTTATCTAAAACCAGTTTTACCCCTCCCTCCCAGCTGTGCGTCACTGTTGATTGAGAAATCGGCAGCCGAAAACTGCGTCGCTGCCGATTTCTGCATCGGCAGCGAAAACTGCGTCGCTGCCGATTTCTGCATCGGCAGCGAAATCTGCGTCGCTGCCGATTTCTGCATCGGCAGCGAAAACTGCGTCGCTGCCCAATCCAGAATCGGCAGCGAAACTGCGTCGCTGCCAAAACCAGAATCGGCAGCGAAAACTGCGTCGCTGCCAAAACCAGAATCGGCAGCGAAAACTGCGTCGCTGCCGATTTCTGCATCGGCAGCGAAATCTGCGTCGCTGCCGATTTCTGCATCGGCAGCGAAAACTGCGTCGCTGCCCAATCCAGAATCGGCAGCGAAACTGCGTCGCTGCCAAAACCAGAATCGGCAGCGAAAACTGCGTCGCTGCCGATTTCTGCATCGGCAGCGAAAACTGCGTCGCTGCCGATTTTTGCATCGGCAGCGAAAACTGCATTCATCACCATCTTTCTCACTCTCTTTTTCTTTAAATATATATATATATATAGACATATATATATTTTCGTTTGGGTGTTTACAAAAACTGAGTCCCTAGGGACCCAGAAATCATCACCGGAACCCAGTTCCAGGGCTGACGCTGAAATCGTCACCTCCCATAGAGTACGTCAGAATCAGAAATCATTCACGAAAACTGAGTCCCTAGGGACCCAGAAATCATCACCGGAACCCAGTTCCAGGGCTGACGCTGAAATCGTCACCTCCCATAGAGTACGTCAGAATCAGAAATCATTCACGAAAACTGAGTCCCTAGGAACCCTAGAAATCATCACCGGAACCCAGTTCCAGGGCTGACGCTGAAATCGTCACCTCCCATAGAGTACGTCAGAATCAGAAATCATTCACGAAAACTGAGTCCCTAGGAACCCTAGAAATCGTCACCTCCCATAGAGTACGTCAGAATCAGAAATCATTCACGAAAACTGAGTCCCTAGGGACCCAGAAATCATCACCGGAACCCAGTTCCAGGGCTGACGCTGAAATCGTCACCTCCCATAGAGTACGTCAGAATCAGAAATCATTCACGAAAACTGAGTCCCTAGGAACCCCAGAAATCATCACCGGAACCCAGTTCCAGGGCTGACGCTGAAATCGTCAGCTCCCATAGAGTACGTCAGGATCAGAAATCATTCACGAAAACTGAGTCCCTAGGGACCCAGAAATCATCACCGGAACCCAGTTCCAGGGCTGACGCTGAAATCGTCAGCGCCCATAGAGTACGTCAGAATCAGAAATCATTCACGAAAACTGAGTCCCTAGGGACCCCAGAAATCATCACCGGAACCCAGTTCCAGGGCTGACGCTGAAATCGTCAGCTCCCATAGAGTACGTCAGAATCAGAAATAATTCACGAAAACTGAGTCCCTAGGAACCCCAGAAATCATCACCGGAACCCAGTTCCAGGGCTGTCGCTGAAATCGTCACCTCCCATAGAGTACGTCAGAATCAGAAATCATTCACGAAAACTGAGTCCCTAGGGACCCAGAAATCATCACCGGAACCCAGTTCCAGGGCTGACGCTGAAATCGTCACCTCCCATAGAGTACGTCAGAATCAGAAATCATTCACGAAAACTGAGTCCCTAGGGACCCAGAAATCATCACCGGAACCCAGTTCCAGGGCTGACGCTGAAATCGTCACCTCCCATAGACTACGTCAGAATCAGAAATCATTCACGAAAACTGAGTCCCTAGGGACCCAGAAATCATCACCGGAACCCAGTTCCAGGGCTGACGCTGAAATCGTCACCTCCCATAGAGTACGTCAGAATCAGAAATCATTCACGAAAACTGAGTCCCTAGGAACCCCAGAAATCATCACCGGAACCCAGTTCCAGGGCTGACGCTGAAATCGTCACCTCCCATAGAGTACGTCAGAATCAGAAATCATTCACGAAAACTGAGTCCCTAGGAACCCCAGAAATCATCACCGGAACCCAGTTCCAGGGCTGACGCTGAAATCGTCAGCTCCCATAGAGTACGTCAGTATCAGAAATAATTCACGAAAACTGAGTCCCTAGGGACCCAGAAATCATCACCGGAACCCAGTTCCAGGGCTGACGCTGAAATCGTCAGCGCCCATAGCCTACGTCAGAGTCAGAAATCATTCACGAAAACTGAGTCCCTAGGGACCCCAGAAATCATCACCGGAACCCAGTTCCAGGGCTGACGCTGAAATCGTCAGCTCCCATAGAGTACGTCAGAATCAGAAATAATTCACGAAAACTGAGTCCCTAGGGACCCAGAAATCATCACCGGAATCCAGTTCCAGGGCTGACGCTGAAATCGTCAGCGCCCATAGGCTACGTCAGAGTCAGAAATCATTCACGAAAACTGAGTCCCTAGGGACCCCAGAAATCATCACCGGAACCCAGTTCCAGGGCTGACGCTGAAATCGTCACCTCCCATAGAGTACGTCAGAATCAGAAATCATTCACGAAAACTGAGTCCCTAGGGACCCAGAAATCATCACCGGAACCCAGTTCCAGGGCTGACGCTGAAATCGTCACCTCCCATAGAGTACGTCAGAATCAGAAATCATTCACGAAAACTGAGTCCCTAGGAACCCCAGAAATCATCACCGGAACCCAGTTCCAGGGCTGACGCTGAAATCGTCACCTCCCATAGAGTACGTCAGAATCAGAAATCATTCACGAAAACTGAGTCCCTAGGGACCCCAGAAATCATCACCGGAACCCAGTTCCAGGGCTGACGCTGAAATCGTCACCTCCCATAGAGTACGTCAGAATCAGAAATCATTCACGAAAACTGAGTCCCTAGGGACCCAGAAATCATCACCGGAACCCAGTTCCAGGGCTGACGCTGAAATCGTCACCTCCCATAGAGTACGTCAGAATCAGAAATCATTCACGAAAACTGAGTCCCTAGGAACCCCAGAAATCATCACCGGAACCCAGTTCCAGGGCTGACGCTGAAATCGTCACCTCCCATAGAGTACGTCAGAATCAGAAATCATTCACGAAAACTGAGTCCCTAGGAACCCCAGAAATCATCACCGGAACCCAGTTCCAGGGCTGACGCTGAAATCGTCAGCTCCCATAGAGTACGTCAGTATCAGAAATAATTCACGAAAACTGAGTCCCTAGGGACCCAGAAATCATCACCGGAACCCAGTTCCAGGGCTGACGCTGAAATCGTCAGCGCCCATAGCCTACGTCAGAGTCAGAAATCATTCACGAAAACTGAGTCCCTAGGGACCCCCAGAAATCATCACCGGAACCCAGTTCCAGGGCTGACGCTGAAATCGTCAGCTCCCATAGAGTACGTCAGAATTAGAAATAATTCACGAAAACTGAGTCCCTAGGGACCCAGAAATCATCACCGGAATCCAGTTCCAGGGCTGACGCTGAAAATCGTCAGCGCCCATAGGCTACGTCAGAGTCAGAAATCATTCACGAAAACTGAGTCCCTAGGGACCCCAGAAATCATCACCGGAACCCAGTTCCAGGGCTGACGCTGAAAAATCGTCACCTCCCATAGAGTACGTCAGAATCAGAAATCATTCACGAAAACTGAGTCCCTAGGAACCCCAGAAATCATCACCGGAACCCAGTTCCAGGGCTGACGCTGAAATCGTCATCGCCCATAGGCTACGTCAGAGTCAGAAATCATCTGAGTCCCTAGGGACCCCAGAAATCATCACCCCCAGTTCCAGGGCTGACGCTGAAATCGTCACCTCCCATAGAGTACGTCAGAATCAGAAATCATTCACGAAAACTGAGTCCCTAGGGACCCAGAAATCATCACCGGAACCCAAACTGAAATCGTCACCTCCCATAGAGTACCTCAGAAATAATTCACGAAAACTGAGTCCCTAGGGACCCAGAAATCATCACCGGAACCCAGTTCCAGGGCTGACGCTGAAATCGTCAGCGCCCAAGGCTCGTCAGAGTCAGAAATCATTCACGAAAACTGAGTCCCTAGGGACCCCAGAAATCATCACCGGAACCCAGTTCTGACGCTGAAATCGTCATCCCATAGAGTACGTCAGAGTCAGAAATCATTCACGAAAACTGAGTCCCTAGGGACCCAGAAATCATCACCGGAGTTCCAGGGCTGACGCTGAAATCGTCACCTCCCATAGAGTACGTCCAGAAATCATTCACGAAAACTGAGTCCCTAGGGACCCAGAAATCATCACCGGAACCCAGTTCCAGGGCTGACGCTGAAATCGTCACCTCCCATAGAGTACGTCAGAATCAGAAATCATTCACGAAAACTGAGTCCCTAGGAACCCTAGAAATCATCACCGGAACCCAGTTCCAGGGCTGACGCTGAAATCGTCACCCTCCCATAGAGTACGTCAGAATCAGAAATCATTCACGAAAACTGAGTCCCTAGGGAACCCCAGAAATCATCACCGGAACCCAGTTCCAGGGCTGACGCTGAAATCGTCACCTCCCATAGAGTACGTCAGAATCAGAAATCATTCACGAAAACTGAGTCCCTAGGGACCCAGAAATCATCACCGGAACCCAGTTCCAGGGCTGACGCTGAAATCGTCAGCTCCCATAGAGTACGTCAGAATCAGAAATAATTCACGAAAACTGAGTCCCTAGGGACCCAGAAATCATCACCGGAACCCAGTTCCAGGGCTGACGCTGAAATCGTCATCGCCCATAGCTACGTCAGAGTCAGAAATCATTCACGAAAACTGAGTCCCTAGGGACCCCAGAAATCATCACCGGAACCCAGTTCCAGGGCTGACGCTGAAAGTCGTCACCATTCCGAAAACTGAGTCCCTAGAGTACGTCAGAAAATCAGAAATCATTCACGAAAACTGAGTCCCTAGGGACCCAGAAATCATCACCGGAACCCAGTTCCAGGGCTGACGCTGAAATCGTCAGCGCCCATAGGCTACGTCAGAGTCAGAAATCATTCACGAAAACTGAGTCCCTAGGGACCCCAGAAATCATCACCGGAACCCAGTTCCAGGGCTGACGCTGAAATCGTCACCTCCCATAGAGTACGTCAGAGTCAGAAATCATTCACGAAAACTGAGTCCCTAGGGACCCAGAAATCATCACCGGAACCCAGTTCCAGGGCTGACGCTGAAATCGTCACCTCCCATAGAGTACGTCAGAATCAGAAATCATTCACGAAAACTGAGTCCCTAGGGACCCAGAAATCATCACCGGAACCCAGTTCCAGGGCTGACGCTGAAATCGTCACCTCCCATAGAGTACGTCAGAATCAGAAATCATTCACGAAAACTGAGTCCCTAGGAACCCTAGAAATCATCACCGGAACCCAGTTCCAGGGCTGACGCTGAAATCGTCACCTCCCATAGAGTACGTCAGAATCAGAAATCATTCACGAAAACTGAGTCCCTAGGAACCCCAGAAATCATCACCGGAACCCAGTTCCAGGGCTGACGCTGAAATCGTCACCTCCCATAGAGTACGTCAGAATCAGAAATCATTCACGAAAACTGAGTCCCTAGGGACCCAGAAATCATCACCGGAACCCAGTTCCAGGGCTGACGCTGAAATCGTCACCTCCCATAGAGTACGTCGTCAGAATCAGAAAAATCATTCACGAAAAACTGAGTCCCTAGCTACGGAGTCCCAGAAAAATCATCACCGGAACCCAGTTCCAGGGCTGACGCTGTCACCTCCCATAGAGTACGTCAGAGTCAGAAATCTCACCTGAGTCCCTAGGGACCCAGAAATCATCACCGGAACCCAGTTCCAGGGCTGACGCTGAAATCGTCAGCTACGTCAGAGTCAGAAATCATTCACGAAAACTGAGTCCCTAGGGACCCCAGAAATCATCATCCAGGGCTGACGCTGAAATCGTCACCTCCCATAGAGTACGTCAGAGTCAGAAATCATTCACGAAAACTGAGCTGACAGAAATCATCACCGGAAAGTTCCGCTGACGCTGAAATCGTCACCTCCCATAGAGTACGTATCAGTCACACTGAGTCAGAAATCATCAGTTTCATCGTCACCTCCCATAGAGTACGTCAGAATCAGAAATCATTCACCTGAGTCCCTAGGAACCCTAGAAATCATCACCGGAACCCAGTTCCAGGGCTGACGCTGAAATCGTCACCTCCCATAGAGCTCAGAATCAGAAATCATTCACGAAAACTGAGTCCCTAGGAACCCCAGAAATCATCACCGGAACCCAGTTCCAGGGCTGACGCTATCGTCACCTCCCATAGAGTACGTCAGAATCAGAAATCATTCACGAAAACTGAGTCCCCTAGGAACCCTAGAAATCATCAGTTCCACTGACGCTGAAATCGTCAGCTCCCATAGAGTACGTCAGAATCCAGAAAACTGAGCTAGGGACAGAAATCATGAAAGTTCGCTGACGCTGAAATCGTCATCGCCCATAGGCTACGTCAGAGTCAGAAATCATTCACGAAAACTGAGTCCCTAGGGACCCCAGAAATCATCACCGGAACCCAGTTCCAGGGCTGACGCTGAAATCGTCACCTCCCATAGAGTACGTCAGAATCAGAAATCATTCACGAAAACTGAGTCCCTAGGGACCCAGAAATCATCACCGGAACCCAGTTCCAGGGCTGACGCTGAAATCGTCACCTCCCATAGAGTACGTCAGAATCAGAAAATTCACGAAAACTGATCAGAAATCATCACGGAACACAAACGCTCGTCAGCTCCCATAGAGTACGTCTAGAAATAATTCACGAAAACTGAGTCCCTAGAAATCATCACCGGAACCCAGTTCCAGGGCTGACGCTGAAATCGTCAGCTCCCATAGAGTACGTCAGAATCAGAAATAATTCACGAAAACTGAGTCCCTAGGGACCCAGAAATCATCACCGGAACCCAGTTCCAGGGCTGACGCTGAAATCGTCATCGCCCATAGGCTACGTCAGAGTCAGAAATCATTCACGAAAACTGAGTCCCTAGGGACCCCAGAAATCATCACCGGAACCCAGTTCCAGGGCTGACGCTGAAATCGTCACCTCCCATAGAGTACGTCAGAATCAGAAATCATTCACGAAAACTGAGTCCCTAGGGACCCAGAAATCATCACCGGAACCCAGTTCCAGGGCTGACGCTGAAATCGTCACCTCCCAAGAGTACGTCAGAATCAGAAATCATTCACCTAGTCCCTAGGGACCCAGAAATCATCACCGGAACCCAGTTCCAGGGCTGACGCTGAAATCGTCAGCTCCCATAGAGTACGTCAGAATCAGAAATAATTCACGAAAACTGAGTCCCTAGGGACCCAGAAATCATCACCGGAACCCAGTTCCAGGGCTGACGCTGAAATCGTCAGCGCCCATAGGCTACGTCAGAGTCAGAAATCATTCACGAAAACTGAGTCCCTAGGGACCCCAGAAATCATCACCGGAACCCAGTTCCAGGGCTGACGCTGAAATCGTCACCTCCCATAGAGTACGTCAGAATCAGAAATCATTCACGAAAACTGAGTCCCTAGGGACCCAGAAATCATCACCGGAACCCAGTTCCACGGCTGACGCTGAAATCGTCAGCTCCCATAGGCTACGTCAGAGTCAGAAATCATTCACGAAAACTGAGTCCCTAGGGACCCAGAAATCATCACCGGAACCCAGTTCCAGGGCTGACGCTGAAATCGTCACCGCCCATAGAGTACGTCAGAGTCAGAAATCATTCACGAAAACTGAGTCCCTAGGGACCCAGAAATCATCACCGGAACCCAGTTCCAGGGCTGACGCTGAAATCGTCACCTCCCATAGAGTACGTCAGAATCAGAAATCATTCACGAAAACTGAGTCCCTAGGGACCCAGAAATCATCACCGGAACCCAGTTCCAGGGCTGACGCTGAAATCGTCACCTCCCATAGAGTACGTCAGAATCAGAAATCATTCACGAAAACTGAGTCCCTAGGAACCCTAGAAATCATCACCGGAACCCAGTTCCAGGGCTGACGCTGAAATCGTCACCTCCCATAGAGTACGTCAGAATCAGAAATCATTCACGAAAACTGAGTCCCTAGGAACCCCAGAAATCATCACCGGAACCCAGTTCCAGGGCTGACGCTGAAATCGTCACCTCCCATAGAGTACGTCAGAATCAGAAATCATTCACGAAAACTGAGTCCCTAGGAACCCTAGAAATCATCACCGGAACCCAGTTCCAGGGCTGACGCTGAAGAATCGTCAGCTCCCATAGAGTACGTCAGAATCAGAAATAATTCACGAAAACTGAGTCCCTAGGGACCCAGAAATCATCACCGGAACCCAGTTCCAGGGCTGACGCTGAAATCGTCATCGCCCATAGGCTACGTCAGAGTCAGAAATCATTCACGAAAACTGAGTCCCTAGGGACCCCAGAAAATCATCACCGGAACCCAGTTCCAGGGCTGACGCTGAAATCGTCACCTCCCATAGAGTACGTCAGAATCAGAAATCATTCACGAAAACTGAGTCCCTAGGGACCCAGAAATCATCACCGGAACCCAGTTCCAGGGGCTGACGCTGAAATCGTCACCTCCCATAGAGTACGTCAGAATCAGAAATCATTCACGAAAACTGAGTCCCTAGGGGACCCAGAAATCATCACCGGAACACAGTTCCAGGGCTGACGCTGAAATCGTCAGCTCCCATAGAGTACGTCAGAATCAGAAATAATTCACGAAAACTGAGTCCCTAGGGGACCCAGAAATCATCACCGGAACCCAGTTCCAGGGCTGACGCTGAAATCGTCAGCTCCATAGAGTACGTCAGAATCAGAAATAATTCACGAAAACTGAGTCCCTAGGGACCCAGAAATCATCACCGGAACCCAGTTCCAGGGCTGACGCTGAAATCGTCAGCGCCCATAGGCTACGTCAGAGTCAGAAATCATTCACGAAAACTGAGTCCCTAGGGACCCCAGAAATCATCACCGGAACCCAGTTCCAGGGCTGACGCTGAAATCGTCACCTCCCATAGAGTACGTCAGAGTCAGAAATCATTCACGAAAACTGAGTCCCTAGGGACCCAGAAATCATCACCGGAACCCAGTTTCCAGGGCTGACGCTGAAATCGTCACCTCCCATAGAGTACGTCAGAATCAGAAATCATTCACGAAAACTGAGTCCCTAGGAACCCTAGAAATCATCACCGGAACCCAGTTCCAGGGCTGACGCTGAAATCGTCAGCTCCCATAGAGTACGTCAAGAATCAGAAATAATTCACGAAAACTGAGTCCCTAGGGACCCAGAAATCATCACCGGAACCCAGTTCCAGGGCTGACGCTGAAATCGTCATCGCCCATAGGCTACGTCAGAGTCAGAAATCATTCACGAAAACTGAGTCCCTAGGGACCCCAGAAATCATCACCGGAACCCAGTTCCAGGGCTGACGCTGAAATCGTCACCTCCCATAGAGTACGTCAGAATCAGAAATCATTCACGAAAACTGAGTCCCTAGGGACCCAGAAATCATCACCGGAACCCAGTTCCACGGCTGACGCTGAAATCGTCACCTCCCATAGAGTACGTCAGAATCAGAAATAATTCACGAAAACTGAGTCCCTAGGACCCAGAAATCATCACCGGAACCCCAGTTCCAGGGCTGACGCTGAAATCGTCAGCGCCCATAGGCTACGTCAGAGTCAGAAATCATTCACGAAAACTGAGTCCCTAGGGACCCCAGAAATCATCACCGGATCCCAGTTCCAGGGCTGACGCTGAAATCGTCACCTCCCCATAGAGTACGTCAGAGTCAGAAATCATTCACGAAAACTGAGTCCCTAGGGACCCAGAAATCATCACCGGAACCCAGTTCCAGGCTGACGCTGAAATCGTCACCTCCCATAGAGTACGTCAGAATCAGAAATCATTCACGAAAACTGCGTCCCTAGGGACCCAAGAAATCATCACCGGAACCCAGTTCCAGGGCTGACGCTGAATCGTCACCTCCCATAGAGTACGTCAGAATCAGAAATCATTCACGAAAACTGAGTCCCTAGGAACCCTAGAAATCATCACCGGAACCCAGTTCCAGGGCTGACGCTGAAATCGTCAGCTCCCATAGAGTACGTCAGAATCAGAAATCATTCCACGAAAACTGAGTCCCTAGGGACCCAGAAATCATCACCGGAACCCAGTTCCAGGGCTGACGCTGAAATCGTCACCCTCCCATAGAGTACGTCAGAATCAGAAATAATTCCACGAAAACTGAGTCCCTAGGGACCCAGAAATCATCACCGGAACCCAGTTCCCAGGGCTGACGCTGAAATCGTCCACCTCCCATAGAGTACGTCAGAATCAGAAATCATTCACGAAAACTGAGTCCCTAGGACCCAGAAAATCATCACCGGAACCCAGTTCCACGGCTGGACGCTGAAATCGTCACCTCCATAGAGTACGTCAGAATCAGAAATAATTCCACGAAAACTGAGTCCCTAGGGACCCAGAAATCATCACCGGAACCCAGTTCCAGGGCTGACGCTGAAATCGTCAGCGCCCATAGGCTACGTCAGAGTCCAGAATCATTCACGAAAACTGAGTCCCTAGGGACCCCCAGAAATCATCACCGGAACCCAGTTCCAGGGCTGACGCTGAAATCGTCACCTCCCATAGAGTACGTCAGAGTCAGAAATCATTCACGAAAACTGAGTCCCTAGGGACCCAGAAATCATCAACCGGAACCCAGTTCCAGGGCTGACGCTGAAATCGTCACCTCCCATAGAGTACGTCAGAATCAGAAATCATTCACGAAAACTGCGTCCCTAGGGACCCAGAAATCATCACCGGAACCCAGTTCCAGGGCTGACGCTGAAATCGTCACCTCCCATAGAGTACGTCAGAATCAGAAATCATTCACGAAAACTGAGTCCCTAGGAACCCTAGAAATCATCACCGGAACCCAGTTCCAGGGCTGACGCTGAAATCGTCAGCTCCCATAGAGTTACGTCAGAATCAGAAATCATTCACGAAAACTGAGTCCCTAGGGACCCAGAAATCATTCACCGGAACCCAGTTCCAGGGCTGACGCTGAAATCGTCACCTCCCATAGAGTACGTCAGAATCAGAAATAATTCACGAAAACTGAGTCCCTAGGGGACCCAGAAATCATCACCGGAACCCAGTTCCAGGGCTGACGCTGAAATCGTCACCTCCCATAGAGTACGTCAGAATCAGAAATCATTCACGAAAACTGAGTCCCTAGGAACCCCAGAAATCATCACCGGAACCCAGTTCCAGGGCTGACGCTGAAATCGTCAGCTCCATAGAGTACGTCAGGATCAGAAATCATTCACGAAAACTGAGTCCCTAGGGACCCCAGAAATCATCACCGGAACCAGTTCCAGGGCTGACGCTGAAATCGTCAGCGCCCATAGGCTACGTCAGAGTCAGAAATCATTCACGGAAAACTGAGTCCCTAAGGAGCCCAGAAATCATCACCGGAACCCAGTTCCAGGGCTGACGCTGAAATCGTCACCTCCCATAGAGTACGTCAGAATCAGAAATAATTCACGAAAACTGAGTCCCTAGGGACCCAGAAATCATCAACCGGAACCCAGTTCCAGGGCTGACGCTGAAATCGTCAGCGCCCATAGAGTACGTCAGAATCAGAAATCATTCACGAAAACTGAGTCCCTAGGGACCCCAGAAATCATCACCGGAACCCAGTTCCAGGGCTGACGCTGGAAATCGTCAGCTCCCATAGAGTACGTCAGAATCAGAAATAATTCACGAAAACTGAGTCCCCTAGGGACCCAGAAATCATCACCGGAACCCAGTTCCAGGGCTGTACGCTGAAATCGTCAGCGCCCATAGGCTACGTCAGAGTCAGAAATCATTCACCGAAAACTGGAGTCCCTAGGGGACCCCAGAAATCATCCACCGGAACCCAGTTCCAGGGCT
>CM057789.1:18735302-18760249 GCA_030145905.1 Populus davidiana | reverse complement strand
CAGTTTTCGTGAATGATTTCTGACTCTGACGTAGCCTATGGGCGCTGACGATTTCAGCGTCAGCCCTGAAACTGGGTTCCGGTGATGATTTCTGGGTCCCTAGGGACTCAGTTTTCGTGAATTATTTCTGATCCTGACGTACTCTATAGGAGCTGACGATTTCAGCGTCAGCCCTGGAACTGGGTTCCGGTGATGATTTCTGGGGTTCCTAGGGACTCAGTTTTCGTGAATGATTTCTGATCCTGACGTACTCTATGGGAGGTGACGATTTCAGCGTCAGCCCTGGAACTGGGTTCCGGTGGTGATTTCTGGGTCCCTAGGGACTCAGTTTTCGTGAATGATTTCTGATTCTGACGTACTCTATGGAAGGTGACGATTTCAGCGTCAGCCCTGGAACTGGGTTCCGGTGATGATTTCTGAGGTCCCTAGGGACTCAGTTTTCGTGAATGATTTCTGACTCTGACGTAGCCTATGGGCGCTGACGATTTCAGCGTCAGCCCTGGAACTGGGTTCCGGTGATGATTTCTGGGTCCCTAGGGACTCAGTTTTCGTGAATTATTTCTGATTCTGACGTACTCTATGGGAGCTGACGATTTCAGCGTCAGCCCTGGAACTGGGTTCCGGTGATGATTTCTGGGGTTCCTAGGGACTCAGTTTTCGTGAATTATTTCTGATCCTGACGTACTCTATGGGAGCTGACGATTTCAGCGTCAGCCCTGGAACTGGGTTCCGGTGATGATTTCTGGGGTTCCTAGGGACTCAGTTTTCGTGAATGATTTCTGATCCTGACGTACTCTATGGGAGGTGACGATTTCAGCGTCAGCCCTGGAACTGGGTTCCGGTGATGATTTCTGGGTCCCTAGGGACTCAGTTTTCGTGAATGATTTCTGATTCTGACGTACTCTATGGAAGGTGACGATTTCAGCGTCAGCCCTGGAACTGGGTTCCGGTGATGATTTCTGGGGTCCCTAGGGATTCAGTTTTCGTGAATGATTTCTGACTCTGACGTAGCCTATGGGCGCTGACGATTTCAGCGTCAGCCCTGGAACTGGGTTCCGGTGATGATTTCTGGGTCCCTAGGGACTCAGTTTTCGTGAATTATTTCTGATTCTGACGTACTCTATGGGAGCTGACGATTTCAGCGTCAGCCCTGGAACTGGGTTCCGGTGATGATTTCTGGGTCCCTAGGGACTCAGTTTTCGTGAATGATTTCTGATTCTGACGTACTCTATGGGAGGTGACGATTTCAGCGTCAGCCCTGGAACTGGGTTCCGGTGATGATTTCTGGGTCCCTAGGGACTCAGTTTTCGTGAATGATTTCTGATTCTGACGTACTCTATGGGAGGTGACGATTTCAGCGTCAGCCCTGGAACTGGGTTCCGGTGATGATTTCTGGGCTCCCTAGGGACTCAGTTTTCGTGAATGATTTCTGACTCTGACGTAGCCTATGGGCGCTGACGATTTCAGCGTCAGCCCTGGAACTGGGTTCCGGTGATGATTTCTGGGTCCCTAGGGACTCAGTTTTCGTTAATTATTTCTGATCCTGACGTACTCTATGGGAGCTGACGATTTCAGCGTCAGCCCTGGAACTGGGTTCCGGTGATGATTTCTGGGTCCCTAGGGACTCAGTTTTCGTGAATGATTTCTGATTCTGACGTACTCTATGGGAGGTGACGATTTCAGCGTCAGCCCTGGAACTGGGTTCCGGTGATGATTTCTGGGCTCCCTAGGGACTCAGTTTTCGTGAATGATTTCTGACTCTGACGTAGCCTATGGGCGCTGACGATTTCAGCGTCAGCCCTGGAACTGGGTTCCGGTGATGATTTCTGGGTCCCTAGGGACTCAGTTTTCGTTAATTATTTCTGATCCTGACGTACTCTATGGGAGCTGACGATTCAGCGTCAGCCCTGGAACTGGGTTCCGGTGATGATTTCTGGGGTTCCTAGGGACTCAGTTTTCGTGAATGATTTCTGATTCTGACGTACTCTATGGGAGGTGACGATTTCAGCGTCAGCCCTGGAACTGGGTTCCGGTGATGATTTCTGGGTCCCTAGGGACTCAGTTTTCGTGAATGATTTCTGATTCTGACGTACTCTATGGGAGGTGACGATTTCAGCGTCAGCCCTGGAACTGGGTTCCGGTGATGATTTCTGGGGTCCCTAGGGACTCAGTTTTCGTGAATGATTTCTGACTCTGACGTAGCCTATGGGCGCTGACGATTTCAGCGTCAGCCCTGGAACTGGGTTCCGGTGATGATTTCTGGGTCCCTAGGGACTCAGTTTTCGTGAATTATTTCTGATTCTGACGTACTCTATGGGAGCTGACGATTTCAGCGTCAGCCCTGGAACTGGGTTCCGGTGATGATTTCTGGGGTTCCTAGGGACTCAGTTTTCGTGAATGATTTCTGATTCTGACGTACTCTATGGGAGGTGACGATTTCAGCGTCAGCCCTGGAACTGGGTTCCGGTGATGATTTCTGGGTCCCTAGGGACTCAGTTTTCGTGAATTATTTCTGATCCTGACGTACTCTATGGGAGCTGACGATTTCAGCGTCAGCCCTGGAACTGGGTTCCGGTGATGATTTCTGGGGTTCCTAGGGACTCAGTTTTCGTGAATGATTTCTGACTCTGACGTAGCCTATGGGCGCTGACGATTTCAGCGTCAGCCCTGGAACTGGGTTCCGGTGATGATTTCTGGGTCCCTAGGGACTCAGTTTTCGTGAATTATTTCTGATCCTGACGTACTCTATGGGAGCTGACGATTTCAGCGTCAGCCTTGGAACTGGGTTCCGGTGATGATTTCTGGGTCCCTAGGGACGCAGTTTTCGTGAATTATTTCTGATTCTGACGTACTCTATGGGAGCTGACGATTTCAGCGTCAGCCCTGGAACTGGGTTCCGGTGATGATTTCTGGGGTTCCTAGGGACTAAGTTTTCGTGAATGATTTCTGATTCTGACGTACTCTATGGGAGGTGACGATTTCAGCGTCAGCCCTGGAACTGGGTTCCGGTGATGATTTCTGGGTCCCTAGGGACTCAGTTTTCGTGAATGATTTCTGACTCTGACGTAGCCTATGGGCGCTGACGATTTCAGCGTCAGCCTTGGAACTGGGTTCCGGTGATGATTTCTGGGTCCCTAGGGACTCAGTTTTCGTGAATTATTTCTGATCCTGACGTACTCTATAGGAGCTGACGATTTCAGCGTCAGCCCTGGAACTGGGTTCCGGTGATGATTTCTGGGGTTCCTAGGGACTCAGTTTTCGTGAATGATTTCTGATTCTGACGTACTCTATGGGAGGTGACGATTTCAGCGTCAGCCCTGGAACTGGGTTCCGGTGATGATTTCTGGGTCCCTAGGGACTCAGTTTTCGTGAATGATTTCTGATTCTGACGTACTCTATGGGAGGTGACGATTTCAGCGTCAGCCCTGGAACTGGGTTCCGGTGATGATTTCTGGGTCCCTAGGGACTCAGTTTTCGTGAATGATTTCTGATTCTGACGTACTCTATGGGAGGTGACGATTTCAGCGTCAGCCCTGGAACTGGGTTCCGGTGATGATTTCTGGGCTCCCTAGGGACTCAGTTTTCGTGAATGATTTCTGACTCTGACGTAGCCTATGGGCGCTGACGATTTCAGCGTCAGCCCTGGAACTGGGTTCCGGTGATGATTTCTGGGTCCCTAGGGACTCAGTTTTCGTTAATTATTTCTGATCCTGACGTACTCTATGGGAGCTGACGATTTCAGCGTCAGCCCTGGAACTGGGTTCCGGTGATGATTTCTGGGGTTCCTAGGGACTCAGTTTTCGTGAATGATTTCTGATTCTGACGTACTCTATGGGAGGTGACGATTTCAGCGTCAGCCCTGGAACTGGGTTCCGGTGATGATTTCTGGGTCCCTAGGGACTCAGTTTTCGTGAATGATTTCTGATTCTGACGTACTCTATGGGAGGTGACGATTTCAGCGTCAGCCCTGGAACTGGGTTCCGGTGATGATTTCTGGGGTCCCTAGGGACTCAGTTTTCGTGAATGATTTCTGACTCTGACGTAGCCTATGGGCGCTGACGATTTCAGCGTCAGCCCTGGAACTGGGTTCCGGTGATGATTTCTGGGTCCCTAGGGACTCAGTTTTCGTGAATTATTTCTGATCCTGACGTACTCTATAGGAGCTGACGATTTCAGCGTCAGCCCTGGAACTGGGTTCCGGTGATGATTTCTGGGGTTCCTAGGGACTCAGTTTTCGTGAATGATTTCTGATTCTGACGTACTCTATGGGAGGTGACGATTTCAGCGTCAGCCCTGGAACTGGGTTCCGGTGATGATTTCTGGGTCCCTAGGGACTCAGTTTTCGTGAATGATTTCTGATTCTGACGTACTCTATGGGAGGTGACGATTTCAGCGTCAGCCCTGGAACTGGGTTCCGGTGATGATTTCTGGGTCCCTAGGGACTCAGTTTTCGTGAATGATTTCTGATTCTGACGTACTCTATGGGAGGTGACGATTTCAGCGTCAGCCCTGGAACTGGGTTCCGGTGATGATTTCTGGGCTCCCTAGGGACTCAGTTTTCGTGAATGATTTCTGACTCTGACGTAGCCTATGGGCGCTGACGATTTCAGCGTCAGCCCTGGAACTGGGTTCCGGTGATGATTTCTGGGTCCCTAGGGACTCAGTTTTCGTTAATTATTTCTGATCCTGACGTACTCTATGGGAGCTGACGATTTCAGCGTCAGCCCTGGAACTGGGTTCCGGTGATGATTTCTGGGGTTCCTAGGGACTCAGTTTTCGTGAATGATTTCTGATTCTGACGTACTCTATGGGAGGTGACGATTTCAGCGTCAGCCCTGGAACTGGGTTCCGGTGATGATTTCTGGGTCCCTAGGGACTCAGTTTTCGTGAATGATTTCTGATTCTGACGTACTCTATGGGAGGTGACGATTTCAGCGTCAGCCCTGGAACTGGGTTCCGGTGATGATTTCTGGGGTCCCTAGGGACTCAGTTTTCGTGAATGATTTCTGACTCTGACGTAGCCTATGGGCGCTGACGATTTCAGCGTCAGCCCTGGAACTGGGTTCCGGTGATGATTTCTGGGTCCCTAGGGACTCAGTTTTCGTGAATTATTTCTGATTCTGACGTACTCTATGGGAGCTGACGATTTCAGCGTCAGCCCCGGAACTGGGTTCCGGTGATGATTTCTGGGGTTCCTAGGGACTCAGTTTTCGTGAATGATTTCTGATTCTGACGTACTCTATGGGAGGTGACGATTTCAGCGTCAGCCCTGGAACTGGGTTCCGGTGATGATTTCTGGGTCCCTAGGGACGCAGTTTTCGTGAATGATTTCTGATTCTGACGTACTCTATGGGAGGTGACGATTTCAGCGTCAGCCCTGGAACTGGGTTCCGGTGATGATTTCTGGGCTCCCTAGGGACTCAGTTTTCGTGAATGATTTCTGACTCTGACGTAGCCTATGGGCGCTGACGATTTCAGCGTCAGCCCTGGAACTGGGTTCCGGTGATGATTTCTGGGTCCCTAGGGACTCAGTTTTCGTGAATGATTTCTGATCCTGACGTACTCTATGGGAGCTGACGATTTCAGCGTCAGCCCTGGAACTGGGTTCCGGTGATGATTTCTGGGGTCCCTAGGGACGCAGTTTTCGTGAATGATTTCTGACTCTGACGTAGCCTATGGGCGCTGACGATTTCAGCGTCAGCCCTGGAACTGGGTTCCGGTGATGATTTCTGGGTCCCTAGGGACTCAGTTTTCGTGAATTATTTCTGATTCTGACGTACTCTATGGGAGGTGACGATTTCAGCGTCAGCCCTGGAACTGGGTTCCGGTGATGATTTCTGGGGTTCCTAGGGACTCAGTTTTCGTGAATGATTTCTGATTCTGACGTACTCTATGGGAGGTGACGATTTCAGCGTCAGCCCTGGAACTGGGTTCCGGTGATGATTTCTGGGTCCCTAGGGACTCAGTTTTCGTGAATGATTTCTGATTCTGACGTCCTCTATGGGAGGTGACGATTTCAGCGTCAGCCCTGGAACTGGGTTCCGGTGATGATTTCTGGGCTCCCTAGGGACTCAGTTTTCGTGAATGATTTCTGACTCTGACGTAGCCTATGGGCGCTGACGATTTCAGCGTCAGCCCTGGAACTGGGTTCCGGTGATGATTTCTGGGTCCCTAGGGACTCAGTTTTCGTGAATTATTTCTGATCCTGACGTACTCTATGGGAGCTGACGATTTCAGCGTCAGCCCTGGAACTGGGTTCCGGTGATGATTTCTGGGCCCTTGGGACTCAGTTTTCGTGAATTATTTCTGATTCTGACGTACTCTATGGGAGCTGACGATTTCAGCGTCAGCCCTGGAACTGGGTTCCGGTGATGATTTCTGGGCCCTTGGGACTCAGTTTTCGTGAATTATTTCTGATTCTGACGTACTCTATGGGAGCTGACGATTTCAGCGTCAGCCCTGGAACTGGGTTCCGGTGATGATTTTTGGGGTTCCTAGGGACTCAGTTTTCGTGAATGATTTCTGATTCTGACGTACTCTATGGGAGGTGACGATTTCAGCGTCAGCCCTGGAACTGGGTTCCGGTGATGATTTCTGGGTCCCTAGGGACTCAGTTTTCGTGAATTATTTCTGATTCTGACGTACTCTATGGGAGGTGACGATTTCAGCGTCAGCCCTGGAACTGGGTTCCGGTGATGATTTCTGGGTCCCTAGGGACTCAGTTTTCGTGAATGATTTCTGATTCTGACGTACTCTATGGAAGGTGACGATTTCAGCGTCAGCCCTGGAACTGGGTTCCGGTGATGATTTCTGGGGTCCCTAGGGACTCAGTTTTCGTGAATGATTTCTGACTCTGACGTAGCCTATGGGCGCTGACGATTTCAGCGTCAGCCCTGGAACTGGGTTCCGGTGATGATTTCTGGGTCCCTAGGGACTCAGTTTTCGTGAATTATTTCTGATTCTGACGTACTCTATGGGAGCTGACGATTTCAGCGTCAGCCCTGGAACTGGGTTCCGGTGATGATTTCTGGGGTGCCTAGGGACTCAGTTTTCGTGAATGATTTCTGATTCTGACGTCCTCTATGGGAGGTGACGATTTCAGCGTCAGCCCTGGAACTGGGTTCCGGTGATGATTTCTGGGTCCCTAGGGACTCAGTTTTCGTGAATGATTTCTGATTCTGACGTACTCTATGGGAGGTGACGATTTCAGCGTCAGCCCTGGAACTGGGTTCCGGTGATGATTTCTGGGTCCCTAGGGACTCAGTTTTCGTGAATGATTTCTGATTCTGACGTCCTCTATGGGAGGTGACGATTTCAGCGTCAGCCCTGGAACTGGGTTCCGGTGATGATTTCTGGGCTCCCTAGGGACTCAGTTTTCGTGAATGATTTCTGACTCTGACGTAGCCTATGGGCGCTGACGATTTCAGCGTCAGCCCTGGAACTGGGTTCCGGTGATGATTTCTGGGTCCCTAGGGACTCAGTTTTCGTGAATTATTTCTGATTCTGACGTACTCTATGGGAGGTGACGATTTCAGCGTCAGCCCTGGAACTGGGTTCCGGTGATGATTTCTGGGGTGCCTAGGGACTCAGTTTTCGTGAATGATTTCTGATTCTGACGTCCTCTATGGGAGGTGACGATTTCAGCGTCAGCCCTGGAACTGGGTTCCGGTGATGATTTCTGGGTCCCTAGGGACTCAGTTTTCGTGAATGATTTCTGATTCTGACGTACTCTATGGGAGGTGACGATTTCAGCGTCAGCCCTGGAACTGGGTTCCGGTGATGATTTCTGGGTCCCTAGGGACTCAGTTTTCGTGAATGATTTCTGATTCTGACGTCCTCTATGGGAGGTGACGATTTCAGCGTCAGCCCTGGAACTGGGTTCCGGTGATGATTTCTGGGCTCCCTAGGGACTCAGTTTTCGTGAATGATTTCTGACTCTGACGTAGCCTATGGGCGCTGACGATTTCAGCGTCAGCCCTGGAACTGGGTTCCGGTGATGATTTCTGGGTCCCTAGGGACTCAGTTTTCGTGAATTATTTCTGATCCTGACGTACTCTATGGGAGCTGACGATTTCAGCGTCAGCCCTGGAACTGGGTTCCGGTGATGATTTCTGGGCCCTTGGGACTCAGTTTTCGTGAATTATTTCTGATTCTGACGTACTCTATGGGAGCTGACGATTTCAGCGTCAGCCCTGGAACTGGGTTCCGGTGATGATTTTTGGGGTTCCTAGGGACTCAGTTTTCGTGAATGATTTCTGATTCTGACGTACTCTATGGGAGGTGACGATTTCAGCGTCAGCCCTGGAACTGGGTTCCGGTGATGATTTCTGGGTCCCTAGGGACTCAGTTTTCGTGAATGATTTCTGATTCTGACGTACTCTATGGGAGGTGACGATTTCAGCGTCAGCCCTGGAACTGGGTTCCGGTGATGATTTCTGGGTCCCTAGGGACTCAGTTTTCGTGAATTATTTCTGATTCTGACGTACTCTATGGGAGGTGACGATTTCAGCGTCAGCCCTGGAACTGGGTTCCGGTGATGATTTCTGGGTCCCTAGGGACTCAGTTTTCGTGAATGATTTCTGATTCTGACGTACTCTATGGAAGGTGACGATTTCAGCGTCAGCCCTGGAACTGGGTTCCGGTGATGATTTCTGGGGTCCCTAGGGACTCAGTTTTCGTGAATGATTTCTGACTCTGACGTAGCCTATGGGCGCTGACGATTTCAGCGTCAGCCCTGGAACTGGGTTCCGGTGATGATTTCTGGGTCCCTAGGGACTCAGTTTTCGTGAATTATTTCTGATTCTGACGTACTCTATGGGAGCTGACGATTTCAGCGTCAGCCCTGGAACTGGGTTCCGGTGATGATTTCTGGGGTGCCTAGGGACTCAGTTTTCGTGAATGATTTCTGATTCTGACGTCCTCTATGGGAGGTGACGATTTCAGCGTCAGCCCTGGAACTGGGTTCCGGTGATGATTTCTGGGTCCCTAGGGACTCAGTTTTCGTGAATGATTTCTGATTCTGACGTACTCTATGGGAGGTGACGATTTCAGCGTCAGCCCTGGAACTGGGTTCCGGTGATGATTTCTGGGTCCCTAGGGACTCAGTTTTCGTGAATGATTTCTGATTCTGACGTCCTCTATGGGAGGTGACGATTTCAGCGTCAGCCCTGGAACTGGGTTCCGGTGATGATTTCTGGGCTCCCTAGGGACTCAGTTTTCGTGAATGATTTCTGACTCTGACGTAGCCTATGGGCGCTGACGATTTCAGCGTCAGCCCTGGAACTGGGTTCCGGTGATGATTTCTGGGTCCCTAGGGACTCAGTTTTCGTGAATTATTTCTGATTCTGACGTACTCTATGGGAGGTGACGATTTCAGCGTCAGCCCTGGAACTGGGTTCCGGTGATGATTTCTGGGTCCCTAGGGACTCAGTTTTCGTGAATGATTTCTGATTCTGACGTACTCTATGGAAGGTGACGATTTCAGCGTCAGCCCTGGAACTGGGTTCCGGTGATGATTTCTGGGGTCCCTAGGGACTCAGTTTTCGTGAATGATTTCTGACTCTGACGTAGCCTATGGGCGCTGACGATTTCAGCGTCAGCCCTGGAACTGGGTTCCGGTGATGATTTCTGGGTCCCTAGGGACTCAGTTTTCGTGAATTATTTCTGATTCTGACGTACTCTATGGGAGCTGACGATTTCAGCGTCAGCCCTGGAACTGGGTTCCGGTGATGATTTCTGGGTCCCTAGGGACTCAGTTTTCGTGAATTATTTCTGATTCTGACGTACTCTATGGGAGCTGACGATTTCAGCGTCAGCCCTGGAACTGGGTTCCGGTGATGATTTTTGGGGTTCCTAGGGACTCAGTTTTCGTGAATGATTTCTGATTCTGACGTACTCTATGGGAGGTGACGATTTCAGCGTCAGCCCTGGAACTGGGTTCCGGTGATGATTTCTGGGTCCCTAGGGACTCAGTTTTCGTGAATTATTTCTGATTCTGACGTACTCTATGGGAGGTGACGATTTCAGCGTCAGCCCTGGAACTGGGTTCCGGTGATGATTTCTGGGTCCCTAGGGACTCAGTTTTCGTGAATGATTTCTGATTCTGACGTACTCTATGGAAGGTGACGATTTCAGCGTCAGCCCTGGAACTGGGTTCCGGTGATGATTTCTGGGGTCCCTAGGGACTCAGTTTTCGTGAATGATTTCTGACTCTGACGTAGCCTATGGGCGCTGACGATTTCAGCGTCAGCCCTGGAACTGGGTTCCGGTGATGATTTCTGGGTCCCTAGGGACTCAGTTTTCGTGAATTATTTCTGATTCTGACGTACTCTATGGGAGCTGACGATTTCAGCGTCAGCCCTGGAACTGGGTTCCGGTGATGATTTCTGGGGTGCCTAGGGACTCAGTTTTCGTGAATGATTTCTGATTCTGACGTCCTCTATGGGAGGTGACGATTTCAGCGTCAGCCCTGGAACTGGGTTCCGGTGATGATTTCTGGGTCCCTAGGGACTCAGTTTTCGTGAATGATTTCTGATTCTGACGTACTCTATGGGAGGTGACGATTTCAGCGTCAGCCCTGGAACTGGGTTCCGGTGATGATTTCTGGGTCCCTAGGGACTCAGTTTTCGTGAATGATTTCTGATTCTGACGTCCTCTATGGGAGGTGACGATTTCAGCGTCAGCCCTGGAACTGGGTTCCGGTGATGATTTCTGGGCTCCCTAGGGACTCAGTTTTCGTGAATGATTTCTGACTCTGACGTAGCCTATGGGCGCTGACGATTTCAGCGTCAGCCCTGGAACTGGGTTCCGGTGATGATTTCTGGGTCCCTAGGGACTCAGTTTTCGTGAATTATTTCTGAGTCTGACGTACTCTATGGGAGGTGACGATTTCAGCGTCAGCCCTGGAACTGGGTTCCGGTGATGATTTCTGGGTCCCTAGGGACTCAGTTTTCGTGAATGATTTCTGATTCTGACGTACTCTATGGAAGGTGACGATTTCAGCGTCAGCCCTGGAACTGGGTTCCGGTGATGATTTCTGGGGTCCCTAGGGACTCAGTTTTCGTGAATGATTTCTGACTCTAACGTAGCCTATGGGCGCTGACGATTTCAGCGTCAGCCCTGGAACTGGGTTCCGGTGATGATTTCTGGGTCCCTAGGGACTCAGTTTTCGTGAATTATTTCTGATTCTGACGTACTCTATGGGAGCTGACGATTTCAGCGTCAGCCCTGGAACTGGGTTCCGGTGATGATTTCTGGGGTGCCTAGGGACTCAGTTTTCGTGAATGATTTCTGATTCTGACGTCCTCTATGGGAGGTGACGATTTCAGCGTCAGCCCTGGCGTCAGTCCCTAGGGACTCACGTGGATTTCTGATTCTGACGTACTCTATGGGAGGTGACGATTTCAGC
Organism: Populus davidiana; assembly: GCA_030145905.1. Taxonomy (NCBI): domain Eukaryota; kingdom Viridiplantae; phylum Streptophyta; class Magnoliopsida; order Malpighiales; family Salicaceae; genus Populus; species Populus davidiana. The sequence goes on along the minus strand of CM057789.1, from coordinate 18,748,842 downwards.
GATGAACTTTCTGGGGTCCCTAGGGACTCAGTTTTCGTATGGATTCTGACTCTATGGGAGGTGACGTTTCAGCGTCAGTGAACTAGGTTCCGGTGATGATTGGGCTCTAGGGACTCACTCTGAACGTAGCCTATGGGCGCTGACGATTTCAGCGTCAGCCCTGGAACTGGGTTCCGGTGATGATTTCTGGGTCCCTAGGGACTCAGTTTTCGTGAATTATTTCTGATTCTGACGTACTCTATGGGAGCTGACGATTTCAGCGTCAGCCCTGGAACTGGGTTCCGGTGATGATTTCTGGGGTGCCTAGGGACTCAGTTTTCGTGAATGATTTCTGATTCTGACGTCCTCTATGGGAGGTGACGATTTCAGCGTCAGCCCTGGAACTGGGTTCCGGTGATGATTTCTGGGTCCCTAGGGACTCAGTTTTCGTGAATGATTTCTGATTCTGACGTACTCTATGGGAGGTGACGATTTCAGCGTCAGCCCTGGAACTGGGTTCCGGTGATGATTTCTGGGTCCCTAGGGACTCAGTTTTCGTGAATGATTTCTGATTCTGACGTCCTCTATGGGAGGTGACGATTTCAGCGTCAGCCCTGGAACTGGGTTCCGGTGATGATTTCTGGGCTCCCTAGGGACTCAGTTTTCGTGAATGATTTCTGACTCTGACGTAGCCTATGGGCGCTGACGATTTCAGCGTCAGCCCTGGAACTGGGTTCCGGTGATGATTTCTGGGTCCCTAGGGACTCAGTTTTCGTGAATTATTTCTGATTCTGACGTACTCTATGGGAGCTGACGATTTCAGCGTCAGCCCTGGAACTGGGTTCCGGTGATGATTTCTGGGGTGCCTAGGGACTCAGTTTTCGTGAATGATTTCTGATTCTGACGTCCTCTATGGAAGGTGACGATTTCAGCGTCAGCCCTGGAACTGGGTTCCGGTGATGATTTCTGGGTCCCTAGGGACTCAGTTTTCGTGAATGATTTCTGATTCTGACGTACTCTATGGGAGGTGACGATTTCAGCGTCAGCCCTGGAACTGGGTTCCGGTGATGATTTCTGGGTCCCTAGGGACTCAGTTTTCGTGAATGATTTCTGATTCTGACGTCCTCTATGGGAGGTGACGATTTCAGCGTCAGCCCTGGAACTGGGTTCCGGTGATGATTTCTGGGCTCCCTAGGGACTCAGTTTTCGTGAATGATTTCTGACTCTGACGTAGCCTATGGGCGCTGACGATTTCAGCGTCAGCCCTGGAACTGGGTTCCGGTGATGATTTCTGGGTCCCTAGGGACTCAGTTTTCGTGAATTATTTCTGAGTCTGACGTACTCTATGGGAGGTGACGATTTCAGCGTCAGCCCTGGAACTGGGTTCCGGTGATGATTTCTGGGTCCCTAGGGACTCAGTTTTCTGATTCTGACGTACTCTATGGAAGGTGACGATTTCAGCGTCAGCCCTGGAACTGGGTTCCGGTGATGATTTCTGGGGTCCCTAGGGACTCAGTTTTCGTGAATGATTTCTGACTCTGACGTAGCCTATGGGCGCTGACGATTTCAGCGTCAGCCCTGGAACTGGGTTCCGGTGATGATTTCTGGGTCCCTAGGGACTCAGTTTTCGTGAATTATTTCTGATTCTGACGTACTCTATGGGAGCTGACGATTTCAGCGTCAGCCCTGGAACTGGGTTCCGGTGATGACTAGGGACTAGTTTTCGTGAATGATTTCTGATTCTGACGTCTTCTATGGGAGGTGACGATTTCAGCGTCAGCCCTGGAACTGGGTTCCGGTGATGATTTCTGGGTTCTCGGTGATGATTTCTGGGTCCTCTATAGTGACGATTTCAGCGTCAGTTTTAGGGACTCAGTTTTCGTGATGATGATTTCTGATTCTGACGTACTCTATGGGAGGTGACGATTTCAGCGTCAGCCCTGGAACTGGGTTCCGGTGATGATTTCTGGGTCCCTAGGGACTCAGTTTTCGTGAATGATTTCTGATTCTGACGTCCTCTATGGGAGGTGACGATTTCAGCGTCAGCCCTGGAACTGGGTTCCGGTGATGATTTCTGGGCTCCCTAGGGACTCAGTTTTCGTGAATGATTTCTGACTCTGACGTAGCCTATGGGCGCTGACGATTTCAGCGTCAGCCCTGGAACTGGGTTCCGGTGATGATTTCTGGGTCCCTAGGGACTCAGTTTTCGTGAATTATTTCTGAGTCTGACGTACTCTATGGGAGGTGACGATTTCAGCGTCAGCCCTGGAACTGGGTTCCGGTGATGATTTCTGGGTCCCTAGGGACTCAGTTTTCGTGAATGATTTCTGATTCTGACGTACTCTATGGAAGGTGACGATTTCAGCGTCAGCCCTGGAACTGGGTTCCGGTGATGATTTCTGGGGTCCCTAGGGACTCAGTTTTCGTGAATGATTTCTGACTCTGACGTAGCCTATGGGCGCTGACGATTTCAGCGTCAGCCCTGGAACTGGGTTCCGGTGATGATTTCTGGGTCCCTAGGGACTCAGTTTTCGTGAATTATTTCTGATTCTGACGTACTCTATGGGAGCTGACGATTTCAGCGTCAGCCCTGGAACTGGGTTCCGGTGATGATTTCTGGGGTGCCTAGGGACTCAGAATTTTCGTGAGCCTATGGGCGCTGACGATTTCAGCGTCAGCCCTGGAACTGGGTTCCGGTGATGACTAGGGACTCAGTTTTCTATTTCTGATTCTGGAGAGCTGACGATTTCAGCGTCAGCCCCTGGAACTGGGGGTTCAGTTTTCGAATGATTTCTGATGATTTCTATGGGAGGTGACGATTTCAGCGTCAGCCCTACTGGGTTCCGGGATGATTTCTGCCTAGGGACTTTTCGTGAATGATTTCTGATTCTGACGTCCTCTATGGGAGGTGACGATTTCAGCGTCAGCCCTGGAACTGGGTTCCGGTGATGATTTCTGGGTCCCTAGGGACTCAGTTTTCGTGAATGATTTTTGATTCTGACGTACTCTATGGGAGGTGACGATTTCAGCGTCAGCCCTGGAACTGGGTTCCGGTGATGATTTCTGGGTCCCTAGGGACTCAGTTTTCGTGAATGATTTCTGATTCTGACGTCCTCTATGGGAGGTGACGATTTCAGCGTCAGCCCTGGAACTGGGTTCCGGTGATGATTTCTGGGTCCCTAGGGACTCAGTTTTCGTGAATGATTTCTGATTCTGACGTACTCTATGGGCGCTGACGATTTCAGCGTCAGCCCTGGAACTGGGTTCCGGTGATGATTTCTGGGTCCCTAGGGACTCAGTTTTCGTGAATTATTTCTGATTCTGACGTACTCTATGGGAGCTGACGATTTCAGCGTCAGCCCTGGAACTGGGTTCCGGTGATGATTTCTGGGTCCCTAGGGACTCAGTTTTCGTGAATGATTTTTGATTCTGACGTACTCTATGGGAGGTGACGATTTCAGCGTCAGCCCTGGAACTGGGTTCCGGTGATGATTTCTGGGTCCCTAGGGACTCAGTTTTCGTGAATTATTTCTGAGTCTGACGTACTCTATGGGAGGTGACGATTTCAGCGTCAGCCCTGGAACTGGGTTCCGGTGATGATTTCTGGGTCCCTAGGGACTCAGTTTTCGTGAATGATTTCTGATTCTGACGTACTCTATGGAAGGTGACGATTTCAGCGTCAGCCCTGGAACTGGGTTCCGGTGATGATTTCTGGGGTCCCTAGGGACTCAGTTTTCGTGAATGATTTCTGACTCTGACGTAGCCTATGGGCGCTGACGATTTCAGCGTCAGCCCTGGAACTGGGTTCCGGTGATGATTTCTGGGTCCCTAGGGACTCAGTTTTCGTGAATTATTTCTGATTCTGACGTACTCTATGGGAGCTGACGATTTCAGCGTCAGCCCTGGAACTGGGTTCCGGTGATGATTTCTGGGGTGCCTAGGGACTCAGTTTTCGTGAATGATTTCTGATTCTGACGTCTTCTATGGGAGGTGACGATTTCAGCGTCAGCCCTGGAACTGGGTTCCGGTGATGATTCTGACGTTCTATGGGATGATTTCTGGGGTGCCTAGGGACTCAGTTTTCGTGAATGATTTCTGATTCTGACGTCCTCTATGGGAGGTGACGATTTCAGCGTCAGCCCTGGAACTGGGTTCCGGTGATGATTTCTGGGTCCCTAGGGACTCAGTTTTCGTGAATGATTTTTGATTCTGACGTACTCTATGGGAGGTGACGATTTCAGCGTCAGCCCTGGAACTGGGTTCCGGTGATGATTTCTGGGTCCCTAGGGACTCAGTTTTCGTGAATGATTTCTGATTCTGACGTCCTCTATGGGAGGTGACGATTTCAGCGTCAGCCCTGGAACTGGGTTCCGGTGATGATTTCTGGGTCCCTAGGGACTCAGTTTTCGTGAATGATTTCTGATTCTGACGTACTCTATGGGCGCTGACGATTTCAGCGTCAGCCCTGGAACTGGGTTCCGGTGATGATTTCTGGGTCCCTAGGGACTCAGTTTTCGTGAATTATTTCTGATTCTGACGTACTCTATGGGAGCTGACGATTTCAGCGTCAGCCCTGGAACTGGGTTCCGGTGATGATTTCTGGGGTTCCTAGGGACTCAGTTTTCGTGAATGATTTCTGATTCTGACGTACTCTATGGGAGGTGACGATTTCAGCGTCAGCCCTGGAACTGGGTTCCGGTGATGATTTCTGGGTCCCTAGGGACTCAGTTTTCGTGAATGATTTCTGATTCTGACGTCCTCTATGGGAGGTGACGATTTCAGCGTCAGCCCTGGAACTGGGTTCCGGTGATGATTTCTGGGCTCCCTAGGGACTCAGTTTTCGTGAATGATTTCTGACTCTGACGTAGCCTATGGGCGCTGACGATTTCAGCGTCAGCCCTGGAACTGGGTTCCGGTGATGATTTCTGGGTCCCTAGGGACTCAGTTTTCGTGAATTATTTCTGATCCTGACGTACTCTATGGGAGGTGACGATTTCAGCGTCAGCCCTGGAACTGGGTTCCGGTGATGATTTCTGGGGTGCCTAGGGACTCAGTTTTCGTGAATGATTTCTGATTCTGACGTCCTCTATGGGAGGTGACGATTTCAGCGTCAGCCCTGGAACTGGGTTCCGGTGATGATTTCTGGGTCCCTAGGGACTCAGTTTTCGTGAATGATTTTTGACTCAGTTTTCGTGAATGATTTCTGATTCTGACGTCCTCTATGGGAGGTGACGATTTCAGCGTCAGCCCTGGAACTGGGTTCCGGTGATGATTTCTGGGTCCCTAGGGACTCAGTTTTCGTGAATGATTTTTGATTCTGACGTACTCTATGGGAGGTGACGATTTCAGCGTCAGCCCTGGAACTGGGTTCCGGTGATGATTTCTGGGTCCCTAGGGACTCAGTTTTCGTGAATGATTTCTGATTCTGACGTCCTCTATGGGAGGTGACGATTTCAGCGTCAGCCCTGGAACTGGGTTCCGGTGATGATTTCTGGGTCCCTAGGGACTCAGTTTTCGTGAATGATTTCTGATTCTGACGTACTCTATGGGCGCTGACGATTTCAGCGTCAGCCCTGGAACTGGGTTCCGGTGATGATTTCTGGGTCCCTAGGGACTCAGTTTTCGTGAATTATTTCTGATTCTGACGTACTCTATGGGAGCTGACGATTTCAGCGTCAGCCCTGGAACTGGGTTCCGGTGATGATTTCTGGGGTCCCTAGGGACTCAGTTTTCGTGAATGATTTTTGATTCTGACGTACTCTATGGGAGGTGACGATTTCAGCGTCAGCCCTGGAACTGGGTTCCGGTGATGATTTCTGGGTCCCTAGGGACTCAGTTTTCGTGAATTATTTCTGAGTCTGACGTACTCTATGGGAGGTGACGATTTCAGCGTCAGCCCTGGAACTGGGTTCCGGTGATGATTTCTGGGTCCCTAGGGACTCAGTTTTCGTGAATGATTTCTGATTCTGACGTACTCTATGGAAGGTGACGATTTCAGCGTCAGCCCTGGAACTGGGTTCCGGTGATGATTTCTGGGGTCCCTAGGGACTCAGTTTTCGTGAATGATTTCTGACTCTGACGTAGCCTATGGGCGCTGACGATTTCAGCGTCAGCCCTGGAACTGGGTTCCGGTGATGATTTCTGGGTCCCTAGGGACTCAGTTTTCGTGAATTATTTCTGATTCTGACGTACTCTATGGGAGCTGACGATTTCAGCGTCAGCCCTGGAACTGGGATTTCCGGTGATGATTTCTGGGGTGCCTAGGGACTCAGTTTTCGTGAATGATTTCTGATTCTGACGTCTTCTATGGGAGGTGACGATTTCAGCGTCAGCCCTGGAACTGGGTTCCGGTGATGATTTCTGGGGTGCCTAGGGACTCAGTTTTCGTGAATGATTTCTGATTCTGACGTCCTCTATGGGAGGTGACGATTTCAGCGTCAGCCCTGGAACTGGGTTCCGGTGATGATTTCTGGGTCCCTAGGGACTCAGTTTTCGTGAATGATTTTTGATTCTGACGTACTCTATGGGAGGTGACGATTTCAGCGTCAGCCCTGGAACTGGGTTCCGGTGATGATTTCTGGGTCCCTAGGGACTCAGTTTTCGTGAATGATTTCTGATTCTGACGTCCTCTATGGGAGGTGACGATTTCAGCGTCAGCCCTGGAACTGGGTTCCGGTGATGATTTCTGGGTCCCTAGGGACTCAGTTTTCGTGAATGATTTCTGATTCTGACGTACTCTATGGGCGCTGACGATTTCAGCGTCAGCCCTGGAACTGGGTTCCGGTGATGATTTCTGGGTCCCTAGGGACTCAGTTTTCGTGAATTATTTCTGATTCTGACGTACTCTATGGGAGCTGACGATTTCAGCGTCAGCCCTGGAACTGGGTTCCGGTGATGATTTCTGGGGTTCCTAGGGACTCAGTTTTCGTGAATGATTTCTGATTCTGACGTACTCTATGGGAGGTGACGATTTCAGCGTCAGCCCTGGAACTGGGTTCCGGTGATGATTTCTGGGTCCCTAGGGACTCAGTTTTCGTGAATGATTTCTGATTCTGACGTCCTCTATGGGAGGTGACGATTTCAGCGTCAGCCCTGGAACTGGGTTCCGGTGATGATTTCTGGGCTCCCTAGGGACTCAGTTTTCGTGAATGATTTCTGACTCTGACGTAGCCTATGGGCGCTGACGATTTCAGCGTCAGCCCTGGAACTGGGTTCCGGTGATGATTTCTGGGTCCCTAGGGACTCAGTTTTCGTGAATTATTTCTGATCCTGACGTACTCTATGGGAGCTGACGATTTCAGCGTCAGCCCTGGAACTGGGTTCCGGTGATGATTTCTGGGTCCCTAGGGACTCAGTTTTCGTGAATTATTTCTGATTCTGACGTACTCTATGGGAGCTGACGATTTCAGCGTCAGCCCTGGAACTGGGTTCCGGTGATGATTTCTGGGGTTCCTAGGGACTCAGTTTTCGTGAATGATTTCTGATTCTGACGTACTCTATGGGAGGTGACGATTTCAGCGTCAGCCCTGGAACTGGGTTCCGGTGATGATTTCTGGTTCCCTAGGGACTCAGTTTTCGTGAATTATTTCTGATTCTGACGTACTCTATGGGAGGTGACGATTTCAGCGTCAGCCCTGGAACTGGGTTCCGGTGATGATTTCTGGGTCCCTAGGGACTCAGTTTTCGTGAATGATTTCTGATTCTGACGTACTCTATGGCAGGTGACGATTTCAGCGTTAGCCCTGGAACTGGGTTCCGGTGATGATTTCTGGGTCCCTAGGGACTCAGTTTTCGTGAATTATTTCTGATTCTGACGTACTCTATGGGAGCTGACGATTTCAGCGTCAGCCCTGGAACTGGGTTCCGGTGATGATTTCTGGGGTTCCTAGGGACTCAGTTTTCGTGAATTATTTCTGATTCTGACGTACTCTATGGGAGCTGATGATTTCAGCGTCAGCCCTGGAACTGGGTTCCGGTGATGATTTCTGGGGTTCCTAGGGACTCAGTTTTCGTGAATGATTTCTGATTCTGACGTACTCTATGGGAGGTGACGATTTCAGCGTCAGCCCTGGAACTGGGTTCCGGTGATGATTTCTGGGTCCCTAGGGACTCAGTTTCCGTGAATGATTTCTGATTCTGACGTCCTCTATGGGAGGTGACGATTTCAGCGTCAGCCCTGGAACTAGGGGTTTTCCTGACTCTAACGTGATGGGCGCTGACGATCAGCGTTCTGTGATGCTCCCTAGGGACTCAGTTTTCGTGAATTATTTCGATTCTGTACTCTAATGACGATTTCAGCGTCTGACTCTGACGTAGACTCCTATTTCTGATCCTGGTACTCGCTGACGATTTCAGCGTCAGCCCTGGAACTGGGTTCCGGTGATGATTTCTGGGTCCCTAGGGACTCAGAATTTTCGTGACGTACTCTATTATTTCTGATCCTGACGTCACTCTACTCTGGGAGCTGACGATTTCAGCGTCAGCCCTGGGAACTGGGAATTATTTCCGACGTGATGACGATTTCAGCGTTCTGGATGTCTGGGGTGCCTAGGGACTCGTGAATGATTTCTGATTTTTCGTGACGAATTACTGGGTTCGGTGATGATTTCTGGGTCCCTACTCGTGGTTCCTGACGTCCTCTATGATGATCAGCGTTCTGGGCTCCCTAGGGACTCAGTTTTCGTGAATGATTTCTGACTCTGACGTAGCCTATGGGCGCTGACGATTTCAGCGTCAGCCCTGGAACTGGGTTCCGGTGATGATTTCTGGGTCCCTAGGGACTCAGAATTATTTCTGATTCTGACGTACTCTATGGGAGCTATTTTCTGAACTGGGTTCCTGACGATTTCAGCGTACTGGGTTCCGGTGATGATTTCTCTACTCTATGGGAGCTGACGATTTTCAGCGTCAGCCCTGGAACTGGGTTCCGGTGATGATTTCTGGGTCCCTAGGGACTCAGCTGACGATTTCAGCGTCAGCCCTGGAACTGGGTTCCGGTGATGATTTCTGGGTCCCTAGGGACTCAGTTTTCGTGAATTATTTCTGATCCTGACGTACTCTATGGGAGCTGTGACGATTCCTCAGCGGTGATGATTTCTGGGTCCCTAGGGACTCCGTGAATGATTTCTGATTCTGACGTACTCTGGAAGACTATTTCAGCGTCAGCCCTGGAACTGGGGTGATGATTTCTGGGTCCCTAGGGACTCAGTTTTCGTGAATGATTTCTGATTCTGACGTACTCTATGGAAGGTGACGATTTCAGCGTTAGCCCTAGGGAACTGGGTTCTATGGGAGGTGGTGATGATTTCTGGGGTCCCTAGGGACTCAGTTTTCGTGAATGATTTCTGACTCTAACGTAGCCTATGGGCGCTGACGATTTCAGCGTCAGCCCTGGAACTGGGTTCCGGTGATGATTTCTGGGTCCCTAGGGACTCAGTTTTCGTGAATTATTTCTGATTCTGACGTACTCTATGGGAGGTGACGATTTCAGCGTCAGCCCTGGAACTGGGTTCCGGTGATGATTTCTGGGTCCCTAGGGACTCAGTTTTCGTGAATTATTTCTGATCCTGACGTACTCTATGGGAGCTGACGATTTCAGCGTCAGCCCTGGAACTGGGTTCCGGTGATGATTTCTGGGTCCCTAGGGACTCAGTTTTCGTGAATGATTTCTGATTCTGACGTACTCTATGGAAGGTGACGATTTCAGCGTTAGCCCTGGAACTGGGTTCCGGTGATGATTTCTGGGGTCCCTAGGGACTCAGTTTTCGTGAATGATTTCTGACTCTGACGTAGCCTATGGGCGCTGACGATTTCAGCGTCAGCCCTGGAACTGGGTTCCGGTGATGATTTCTGGGTCCCTAGGGACTCAGTTTTCGTGAATTATTTCTGATTCTGACGTACTCTATGGGAGCTGACGATTTCAGCGTCAGCCCTGGAACTGGGTTCCGGTGATGATTTCTGGGGTGCCTAGGGACTCAGTTTTCGTGAATGATTTCTGATTCTGACGTCCTCTATGGGAGGTGACGATTTCAGCGTTAGCCCTGGAACTGGGTTCCGGTGATGATTTCTGGGTCCCTAGGGGCTAAGTTTTCGTGAATGATTTCTGATTCTGACGTCCTCTATGGGAGGTGACTATTTCAGCGTCAGCCCTGGAACTGGGTTCCGGTGATGATTTCTGGGGTCCCTAGGGACTCAGTTTTCGTGAATGATTTCTGACTCTGACGTAGCCTATGGGCGCTGACGATTTCAGCGTCAGCCCTGGAACTGGGTTCCGGTGATGATTTCTGGGTCCCTAGGGACTCAGTTTTCGTGAATTATTTCTGATTCTGACGTACTCTATGGGAGCTGACGATTTCAGCGTCAGCCCTGGAACTGGGTTCCGGTGATGATTTCTGGGTCCCTAGGGACTCAGTTTTCGTGAATGATTTCTGATCCTGACGTACTCTATGGGAGCTGACGATTTCAGCGTCAGCCCTGGAACTGGGTTCCGGTGATGATTTCTGGGTCCCTAGGGACTCAGTTTTCGTGAATTATTTCTGATCCTGACGTACTCTATGGGAGCTGACGATTTCAGCGTCAGCCCTGGAACTGGGTTCCGGTGATGATTTCTGGGTCCCTAGGGACTCAGTTTTCGTGAATGATTTCTGATTCTGACGTACTCTATGGAAGGTGACGATTTCAGCGTTAGCCCTGGAACTGGGTTCCGGTGATGATTTCTGGGGTCCCTAGGGACTCAGTTTTCGTGAATGATTTCTGACTCTGACGTAGCCTATGGGCGCTGACGATTTCAGCGTCAGCCCTGGAACTGGGTTCCGGTGATGATTTCTGGGTCCCTAGGGACTCAGTTTTCGTGAATTATTTCTGATTCTGACGTACTCTATGGGAGCTGACGATTTCAGCGTCAGCCCTGGAACTGGGTTCCGGTGATGATTTCTGGGGTGCCTAGGGACTCAGTTTTCGTGAATGATTTCTGATTCTGACGTCCTCTATGGGAGGTGACGATTTCAGCGTCAGCCCTGGAACTGGGTTCCGGTGATGATTTCTGGGTCCCTAGGGACTCAGTTTTCGTGAATGATTTCTGATTCTGACGTACTCTATGGGAGGTGACGATTTCAGCGTCAGCCCTGGAACTGGGTTCCGGTGATGATTTCTGGGTCCCTAGGGGCTCAGTTTTCGTGAATGATTTCTGATTCTGACGTCCTCTATGGGAGGTGACTATTTCAGCGTCAGCCCTGGAACTGGGTTCCGGTGATGATTTCTGGGGTCCCTAGGGACTCAGTTTTCGTGAATGATTTCTGACTCTGACGTAGCCTATGGGCGCTGACGATTTCAGCGTCAGCCCTGGAACTGGGTTCCGGTGATGATTTCTGGGTCCCTAGGGACTCAGTTTTCGTGAATTATTTCTGATTCTGACGTACTCTATGGGAGCTGACGATTTCAGCGTCAGCCCTGGAACTGGGTTCCGGTGATGATTTCTGGGGTTCCTAGGGACTCAGTTTTCGTGAATGATTTCTGATTCTGACGTACTCTATGGGAGGTGACGATTTCAGCGTTAGCCCTGGAACTGGGTTCCGGTGATGATTTCTGGGTCCCTAGGGACTCAGTTTCCGTGAATGATTTCTGATTCTGACGTCCTCTATGGGAGGTGACGATTTCAGCGTCAGCCCTGGAACTGGGTTCCGGTGATGATTTCTGGGTCCCTAGGGACTCAGTTTTCGTGAATGATTTCTGATTCTGACGTACTCTATGGGAGGTGACGATTTCAGCGTCAGCCCTGGAACTGGGTTCCGGTGATGATTTCTGGGTCCCTAGGGACTCAGTTTTCGTGAATTATTTCTGATCCTGACGTACTCTATGGGAGCTGACGATTTCAGCGTCAGCCCTGGAACTGGGTTCCGGTGATGATTTCTGGGTCCCTAGGGACTCAGTTTTCGTGAATTATTTCTGATTCTGACGTACTCTATGGGAGCTGACGATTTCAGCGTCAGCCCTGGAACTGGGTTCCGGTGATGATTTCTGGGGTCCCTAGGGACTCAGTTTTCGTGAATGATTTCTGATTCTGACGTAGCTCTATGGGAGGTGACGATTTCAGCGTCAGCCCTGGAACTGGGTTCCGGTGATGATTTCTGGGTCCCTAGGGACTCAGTTTTCGTGAATTATTTCTGATTCTGACGTACTCTATGGGAGCTGACGATTTCAGCGTCAGCCCTGGAACTGGGTTCCGGTGATGATTTCTGGGGTGCCTAGGGACTCAGTTTTCGTGAATGATTTCTGATTCTGACGTCCTCTATGGGAGGTGACGATTTCAGCGTTAGCCCTGGAACTGGGTTCCGGTGATGATTTCTGGGTCCCTAGGGGCTAAGTTTTCGTGAATGATTTCTGATTCTGACGTCCTCTATGGGAGGTGACTATTTCAGCGTCAGCCCTGGAACTGGGTTCCGGTGATGATTTCTGGGGTCCCTAGGGACTCAGTTTTCGTGAATGATTTCTGACTCTGACGTAGCCTATGGGCGCTGACGATTTCAGCGTCAGCCCTGGAACTGGGTTCCGGTGATGATTTCTGGGTCCCTAGGGACTCAGTTTTCGTGAATTATTTCTGATTCTGACGTACTCTATGGGAGCTGACGATTTCAGCGTCAGCCCTGGAACTGGGTTCCGGTGATGATTTCTGGGTCCCTAGGGACTCAGTTTTCGTGAATGATTTCTGATCCTGACGTACTCTATGGGAGCTGACGATTTCAGCGTCAGCCCTGGAACTGGGTTCCGGTGATGATTTCTGGGTCCCTAGGGACTCAGTTTTCGTGAATTATTTCTGATCCTGACGTACTCTATGGGAGCTGACGATTTCAGCGTCAGCCCTGGAACTGGGTTCCGGTGATGATTTCTGGGTCCCTAGGGACTCAGTTTTCGTGAATGATTTCTGATTCTGACGTACTCTATGGAAGGTGACGATTTCAGCGTTAGCCCTGGAACTGGGTTCCGGTGATGATTTCTGGGGTCCCTAGGGACTCAGTTTTCGTGAATGATTTCTGACTCTGACGTACTCTATGGGCGCTGACGATTTCAGCGTCAGCCCTGGAACTGGGTTCCGGTGATGATTTCTGGGTCCCTAGGGACTCAGTTTTCGTGAATTATTTCTGATTCTGACGTACTCTATGGGAGCTGACGATTTCAGCGTCAGCCCTGGAACTGGGTTCCGGTGATGATTTCTGGGCTCCCTAGGGACTCAGTTTTCGTGAATGATTTCTGACGTACTCTGACGTAGCTGGGTTCCTATGGGCTCAGTTTTCGTGAATGATTTCTGATTCTGACGATTTCAGCGTCAGCCCTGGAACTGGGTTCCGGTGATGATTTCTGGGTCCCTAGGGACTCAGTTTTCGTGAATGATTTCTGACTCTGACGTACTCTATGGGAGCTGACGATTTCAGCGTCAGCCCTGGAACTGGGTTCCGGTGATGATTTCTGGGTCCCTAGGGACTCAGTTTTCGTGAATTATTTCTGATTCTGACGTACTCTATGGGAGCTGACGATTTCAGCGTCAGCCCTGGAACTGGGTTCCGGT